>CM067371.1:125779155-126036655 GCA_034401795.1 Chaetoderma sp. LZ-2023a | reverse complement strand
GTTAAGTTGGTCACGAACGCTTAATTGATGACGGACTAAGCGTTGTTATGCGAATTGTATGTCTTTACTATTTAATAAACATACTGTTGAATGTTTTGAAACTAACTTGACTGGGGTCTAGCAACAGCATCCAGTCACATTAGGTTCAAACTGGAAATTGATATGTATATGCAGTATGAATTCAATGCCGCCAGGAGGATATACTGGATTAACTGGGCATGGCTATTATATGGCGCTTGTTTTAGAGATGAGCGGTTGCTATTGATTAGAAGTACAGCCTGGGTATGGATGCGACCACATCTCCACTAGACACCAGGTCAATAGTCGGGCATGCGGTCGGTCGGTCTTGATGTCTTGATGGCTTGATGTTTCTTCATCTGTCTGCCCGCCCAGCCGCCCGCCCGCCCATCCATCCATCCGGCCATCTGCCTCTCTGCCGGAGTCTATCCGGAGTTATATCTCAAGAACTATTGATTCGGGTTGGTTCTAATAAAGGACTTGCCGTACAAGAGGATTTCCAGACGTTGACCGTGATCCGGCTACAAGAACCGTAATCTGGTTCGATCAAATCTGTAGGACTGTAGATATCTAGGAAACTACACGTCCACTTTGATTAAAATCTTAACATAGGTAAGGGTGTAACCATACACTAGGATTCCACAACTTTGAAAATGTTTTGAAAAAATCTGGAAAATCCGAAAAAGTCCGAACACTTTTTTAAATGCGACAAAAAACCGAGAGCGACGGTCTGCAATCTCTGATTGTTCTTTCATTATAGTTAATTATGTTTTCTTGTGATTTATCGTCCCTAGTTTAGGTCCCATTTTCGCCACGTCATGACACTTTTTATGTTGTGAAATGAAACATATAAAATGGATAAACAGTGGAATCTATTAACTTTTTTCTGCTGGTTTTTGTCAATGGTTTCAATTGGAGTAGCAACGATGATTAATTAACCTTTCCAGAGTATCCATCCTTCATCTGACCTCGTATGACGTCATAATCAGCTCAGCTAGTGTATGATGACGTCACAATCATTACGTCACAAAGGGTTCCATATAGACCGTCATCAAATCTCAAATAGTCCGACGCGTTGTATGAATTGTATGTCTTTGTAATTCTTTGCTATTTAATAAACATGCTGTTTAATATTTTGAAACTAATTTGACTTGGCGCTTTTGCTGCCTTAGGCAGCAATAGCTCCCAGTCAAATTTGTTTCAAAATATTCAACAGCTTACCTGTGTATTGTTTTTGGAAATTGATTGCCAGGGTGTTCAGAGATCGATCGTTCCCAACAAGAGCGAAGTGTGGGTGGAGTTTAGCATGAGACGGCCGGGGCATAGCTAAAACTGGATACCTACATTGGCCTCACAATAGGAAAGAACGACGTAGGTGCAACACAATGTGCCGGGCATAACTAAAACCGGAAAAGTCCATCGCTTAGGATGGCTTATAATGTCGGGTCTTTGTCAAACAGGTCCAATTCTGTTTTCTCGAGTTCTTCAATTGTCGCTCCCAGTCATTCTTAGTCTACTTCATGCAGAGAATAGCGAGACTTTCTGGATCTTTTAACGGACGCCTTGTGGGCTTCGATGAATTTTACTGCTAAGAATTATTTGTGAATCTATTTCAAGGTTGATACCTGAATTCGCTTGCCTCTTTACAATGAGTTCGGTCTGTTCGGACACTGTATCCTCGATGTCAGTCTGTTAGCGGTGGTATGGTGTGCTTTTGCTGTTACGAGTTGTCTGTGTATTTCAGATTGGCACCTGTATATATGCTCATATCTGGGCAATGGCTGCTAGGAGCTGCTCTTTCAGCATTACATTCAGAGTTACATGGGTGCACACTGCTCCGTCAGAAGATTGTATCAGAAGATATTATCGTGAATTTGCTTAAGGTCATTTTCAAGTAACATTTTTGCCATTTACTAGATGTACGCTCTTTGTAGTATATAGATTAACAGTATATTTATTCGTCTTTGTTAAAAAGTTAGACTTTGATTGTGTGCTGAATGACATTGATCTTTGTGCTGTCAATAGATGCTGTTATATGAACCTAGCCAGTAGAAGGAGGAAATTTTCCCAAAATACAATTTTCTCTAAATTTATAACCACACCGGGGTCCATTTACCTAAATCGTGGAAATCTTCCACGGTTTTACCCTCTGTAAAAATACTAGAATCGCCACTGCGCACATTGCTTATCCCTGAGGGGACTCAAGTTTGTCCAACGGAGCCTTTGGATCTGCCCATCTGTTGCAATTGTATTGCATCATGGAAGCAAATATAGCCTTATATAGTTGCATCTTGACATCCATGGGGATTGTAGAGCCACGAATCCACAACTTCCATAAGGACTGGAAGGAGATATTTCCTGTTGCAAAGCGAGTTCCAATCTCGGTAGAGCAGCAAAGCAGGGAACCCAAGAGTCTGCTCTTCCTCAACTTCTCAGTGCACCGATGGGCCTGTTATCATCATTAATTTCTGAGGTATCGGATAGGTATGTGTAAGTGAACTCCGTTTTGGCTTCATTCACGGTTTCCAGACCTATTCTGCAGCTATTGGAAGAAGTGTATCGAGAGGATCTTTTTCCTCGTCAATAAATTCAACATCATCTGCATACTCCATTTCTAGTGGAATACCTGTCATTGAGATTGGAGTGTTCTCAAACAGATGATAGTTCTGCGGCGAGGTAGCATGTGAACAGAACTGGCGATAAACCATCACCTTGTGGTGCTCCTATTGATGTTTCAAACTGTACAGAAAGCCTTGATTTGATGCGAGCATTTAGTTTTGTGTTTGTGAATAAGAGTCTAATCATCGTAGACAGCTTGGTGAAAAAAGTGAACACTTAATAGTTCGACACGTTGTACGAATTGCATGTCTTTACCATTTAATAAACATTCTGTTGAATATTTTGAAACTAATTTGACTGGAGGTTGTTTTCGCCATAGGCAGCAACAGCGCTCAGTCAAATTGGTTTCAAAATCTTTCAAACAGCTTACCTGTATATTTTTCTGGAAATCGATAGTTATGGAGTTCAGTGATCGATCGATCCCAAGACGAGCGATATGTGGGTGGAGCTTAGCTAGTGATGGGCGCGGCATAGTTAAAACTGGAAATGTCAAGTGAAGTCCCAATGCTTTGATATTACTATTGATGTCAACATTTGTTGTGCCCAGGCTTTGTCAGCGCAGCTACGTCCTGTCTTAAAGCCACTCTGTCAGTTTCCATTAAATTTGCCAATCTTATGTCTTATACGGGATAATGTCACATTTGATAGAATTTTTCCGAATGCTGTTTAAAATCACAGTTGGTCTCATGTTGGAAAGAGGACTCTGTCAGAGTAGTTACCTATGCTTTTGGAGCACGATGAGTGTACTCTCTCCCACAGTATAGATAGCGAGGTGTTGCTTAAAGGCAGCTTTAATATGTCTACAGTAATGTGTACTTGTCGTATAATAAATACTGTGTATGGAATAATCTGTAAATCCATAATTTGAGCTAGTATGGGATTGTTATTAGGTAGGCAGTACTAAATTTATTTTGGTTTGTTGCTAGGCGGCAAGTCTGCACAGTGCGAAAACCAGTGTGCTGGGGTAAGGAGAATTGAATTTTGAAAAGACGCGAGAGCTCCCCTATTCATACCAGACAATGCACCTTTTCAAGTTTATCCATCTATCATATGACTTCATATGACGTCATAGTCATCTATGTGACGTGTATGATGGCGTCATAATCATGAATGACTCGTTATAGTCCGTTTTTAACGTTTAATAGTACAGCATGTTGTACGAATTGTATGTCTTTGCCATTTAATAATAGGCAGCAACAGCGCTCAGTCAAGTTAGTTTCAAAATATTCAACAACTTGTATAGTTTTCTGGAAATTGATAGGCCGGGAGTTAAGAGATCGATCGATCCCAACACGAGCGAGCTGTCGGTGGTGCTTAGATAAAGATGGGCGAGGCTTAGCTAAAACTGGAAAGGTCCATAGGATTCAATCTAGAACGAGATCATATACACCTGTGCAAAAGTTAAGCACCACCCTATTTTTACGCACATGCGAGGGTATATTCATGTGCTATGAAGAAAGCAATAGCATAAACATTTATGTACCCATCCATCTTAGTGCAAGAGGTAATAATGCAACTAGAGGAATGCTGATTATGATGGTGGGGAAACACTGTATGTTTTTGTTTGAACTTGAAAACGTGGCCTGAATATGGTTACGTTGACACAACTGACAACTATTGCCCTACAGTTGACACGCGTGGCTAGATTGTCATTAATGGTGTCTGAAAACGAAGTTTAACATCTGTGCACGAGTTTGAGACTGCCATTATTAATACCGGGTATATCCACCTTGTGCCTGGATGACGGCCTGGACACGACGTCTCATGCTGGTCACCAACCGACTGATACGCCATTGTGGTATTCGTTGCCATTCAAGATGGAGTGCGTCTGTTAATTCCTGTAGGTTCTGCACAGGAGGATCCCTCCTTCTCACCATGTTTCCCAGAATGTCCCAGATATGCTCAATAGGGTTCATGTCAGGGCTCCTTGCTGGCCATGGTAGGGTTTCGATGGCATTCTGGCGGAGGTATTCATGCACAGCTCTAGCACGATGTGGTCGGGCGTTGTCATCCAGGAATATAGGGTGGGTTCCAGGTGCATGATTTACAAAATGAGGGACCACAACTCTATCCAGTATGGAATCTTGATATCTTTGTCCATTTAGTGTTCCAGGTACAGTCAACAGATCCAGCTTACAATCAAATGAGATGCACCACCATATCATAACGGAACCTCCACCAAATGGAACTTCTTCCATGATGTTACGTTGGTCGTACGCCGTGCGTCTGGACCTCCATACACGAGTTCGACCATCTGTGGCATGAAGCAGGAACCGACTTTCATCGGACCAGTGTACCCGTCTCCAGGATCTCATGTTCCAGTGTCTTCTTTCGTTGCACCACCTCAGACGCTCCTCTTTGTGGTGTGCAGTGAGGAGAGGACGTCTGACAGGTCTCCTAGCTTTCATGCCAGCAGCATACAGTCTCCTTTTGACGGTAGACATTGACACTCTATTGCGCGTTTCCCATTGCTGGCTGAGCACTCTGCTGTTGGTGAATGGAGATCTCCTAACAAGGCGTACTAGGGCTCGATCATCACAGGCAGTAGTCTTCTTCGGTCTTCCAGATCTAGGCCTGTCCTTCACCTCGTTAGTTTGCCCATGTTTTGCAATCAAACGACTGATTACAGTATGGTTAATGTTCAGCTGTCTGCCAATCTCTCTGCATGACATACCAGTGGTATGCATGCCTATGATTTGCCATTTCACACGATCACTTAACCTTCGTCTTGCCATAGCGGTTCACAATCAAGAGCTAATTCTCTCTGTACAAATAAACCACGGTCATGAACACAAAATTCCTAATCTTGTCGCCTAAATCTGTATGTAATGTTCTACACCTCAAACTGGACCTTTACATAACTGAACACGTGTGCTGTTTCCCGCCACGCACGGACATCAAGCGGCGTGAAGTCATGCATGCATGTGCATTTCGAACTTGGAATTATGTCAGCTAACGCGGGGACAAAAAGTATGGCAGCCTAGTTGTACCATCATGTTTCTACGTTCTATTGTTTTTGCTGGTGCTTAACTTTTGCACAGGTGTATATAAGGGTCACAGTCTTCGGTATGAAGGTTTGCTAACAGAAAATTAGTCTCTTCAAAACGGACGCACTCAAAATAAGGACAAGAATATGTTGATATTGCATAGATATTCACATCACATGAACGATCATGCATTGGATGGATCGAGTTGATTTTAATGTCTATATCAAACTAGTGATACAATGGTTAAGACGATATCAATAGGAACATGATCGACAGTGGCGCGCTTACAGTCCCTGACCGTCCCACTATGGAGATAGAATGGACACCAGCTGTCTGGTCTCCAGAGTTGAGTCAGTGTAAGAGTTAAGTCGTCGTAATGACGTAACAATATGGCCGCCATTATGGTAGCGGCGCATTCTCGGCACGAAGCCGCGGATATGTTTTTAGATTGGGGATTGGTTTATATAATGTGAACCCTAACAACCCATAATCCCATTTTCAAGGTAACTATTCAGGTAATCTGTCGAATGTTTTGAAACTAATTTGACTGGGTGGTGTTGCTGATTATGGTAGCAACAGCGCTCAGTCAAATTAGATACCAAATATTCAATAGAATGTTGATTAAATAGTAAAGCCATCAAGCCCCGTACACTTGGCGGACTATTCACTGTTCATGACAGAGCTGGGAACGTTATACATTAAGCATTTTGATTGTGACGTCAGCATACACGTGACTTAATTAAGTATGACGCCATATACTTGAGTGACAGATCGGATCTATACTTTGGGAATTAGCCAGACATGTGTAACACGATTGCAGTGCATATGATGCGGATCTACCCATATACTCTACCATTAGAAGAATGTCGGCCTACCGACATGGCGAACTAACGGGACAATATTAACACCGTGGCGGGTGTGGGGTGGTGGTGAATTGACCTGACCTCTAAGGCGAGGTGGCGCTCGAGAACAAAAATATAAATGCCCATATAAGGGATTCTTGCCAGACTGCAGTGAGTGTGTGGCGGGGAGGGGGTCGATCGGCCATGGCCTTAACTGACAGGGGGCACTGCCACGAGACTCTGTATAATAGAATAATTCGACAGCCATGCCCATATCATGATATATTTTCTTTCAAATATTCAAGAAATGTCCTTTAAAAGCATACAGATTTCAAATTTTGTGCACCGTTTATCATGTCCATAAAAGGAGAACAGTTTGAGAGGAATTTAAATGTCATTAGAACTATAATTTTTTGCAGAAGTACAGGAAATATCCTCTAGCAGGGGTAACAGCATCTAAGTTAAAACATTTCTGATGGAGGCTGCCCGGAAACCTTCATCTCAGCCGCACTTTCAGTATAGGCGTTATAATTTCAGCTCGCCTAGGACGCTCTTAGACTTAACTACGGCCATCGATTTTGTTCTATCTTACAAACTGACTTCGATGCACTAGACGACCATATGGTCAAGTGGCATTATTAGATAAACTAATCCTATCATGTTTTAATATTAATAGCAGGCCTTGTGTGTTACATCATTTCTGTAGCTTACCTGCGATTCATATCTAGTACACGTTGGTTTAATGATCCGTCTGTCGGTCTCTCAATTTGTTCATATTTCTGACAAAGCTGCCTAAGTCGACGATTTGAAGGTATTACCACCAAATTGCAGTCTGGGAACCCCCCCCCCCCCTCCCCCCAATGGGACACCTGAAAACATAAGCGAACCGGGTGCCATTTTCGAGAGGGAGCAAAAGGAATCTGACCTAAAAGTTATTACTTATTATTCCGGATTTCTGCACACGCATCATATTTAGGAAGATGGTTACATTTAATATACCAACAAAGAGCTAAAGAAAAACATATAATGCATTGAATATTCTTTTTCTTTTTGATAGTATATGGACCTTGATCACCGGTACAAGCCGGGTAAGCTTGCAATGCAAACATCTCTAAATTATAACCAACACCACTGAATAGTGCTTGACATTCGTCATATTTGATAATATCAGCGTGCTCACAAAGTGTTCCCAGTCCTCTAAGGGGGGAAACCATGAAGGGAAATGCCAGTTATCATTCTGAGAAGTGGAAGACATAAAACTGCGATTATAGGAGCGTGCATCCCAATGCATACATGTAGTTTCCTTTCGAATGGACCTTTCCACTGTATCCATCCACCATATGACGTCATAATCAACTACGCGGCGTGTAGAATGACATCACAATCAATTACGTCATTCTGATGTCATGAATGACGTAGATAAGTACGTCACGAACGCATACTCGAAGACGGGCTATGCGTTGTTGTACGAATTGTATGGCTTACTATTTAATAAATATCCTGTTCATTATTTTGAAACTAATTTGACTTGGCGCTGTTTACCCAGTAAAATTAGTTACAAAATACTCAACAACTTACCTGTATAGTTTTCAGGAAATTAATAGTCAGGGCATTCGGGAATCGATCAATCCCAGCACGGCGAAGTGGGGATGGACGTGGGCGGGCCATAGCTAAAACTGGAAATGTCTATTGTGTTAAGACATAACAAAGTTGGAGCATTGGAAATTATTCCCTGGTTTGACTCACTTTAAATGTATACAAACACAAGCATGCACCAAGCCAGAGTGTTCTTATTAGTGAAATATATATTCGAAGTTTAATGACCGCATCTGCATGGCTTAATAAGTTAATAGTGGGACTTGAATTTCTTTAACTAAGTACTTCATAATCATAAATATCCAAGCCTTTTGATACAAACACCCCGATATGACTATTTCTTTTCAAACTACTGAAAATAGTAAAGAAACTATAGCGTTATTGGTCACCAAGCTGTAATTTTGCAGAGTAGCAGCTTATGCGTTGCCAGTAACTACGACATTTCAAAATGTAAATGCTAGTTGCTAATATTTCATTTCATAGGCATAGTGAAGCTGTTTGCACATCCATAATATAATGCATGTAGATACATAGACTTAGTTCCTTATATAAACACTAGTAACCCCTCTTGCGTCAACAGCGCATTAAAGCGCTCAAAATACTATTTATTTCAATTAGCAATATTAATTGCCAATACTTTTCAAGGAAATTAGGATTTTTTTTGCAGTCAAAAAGACTATTTTTGTAAACTTATAACGAAAATTTACCAACAAATAATTGATTTCTGTTATCCTTCAAATGGACATTCATCAAAAGCGTAATAGTCAAGAAAATTCAAATGTCTACTTAGCCAGTGTCCAATTGCAGACCAAGAAGAGTATTTTTGAACATTTAGCACTGGAATAACTGGCTCGGTTACCGAGCCAGTCATTCCAGTGGCAAATTTTCAAAAATATTCTTCTCTTAGCCTGCAAATGGGCTTTTCTCAAGATCACTGCAGAGGTAGTTGTTTTACCAACTCGACCATCAACAGGTTAAGTTGACACACGAGGGGTTAACTAGGGCCACTACAGTACTGGCGATCAAATCTGTCAAGTATCACGTTGACATCACTCTGCAGTAGCCCAAGGTACTGCAAAGTGGTGCTTTAAATTATTAATTAAAACTCAAAAGAAATAACTGTTTCTGTATTTTCTCTTAGTCAACATATCAATTAACCTGTCTATGTCCGGATCAAGGGTTTTGTTAACATATAAGCGTTCAATGTTTATTTACCTTAAACCCTTAAAAATTTTCAACAAAATTTTAATTTTCTCATAAAAAAATGTTCATTTACAGACCAAGAGAAAATTAGTTTTGAAAATGTTTCACTAGAATGACTGGCTCAGTTATCGAGCCAGGCATTCCATGGTAAAATTTCAAAATTAGTCTTCTCCTAGTCTGCAAATGGACATTTCTCAGGACCACCGCAGAAGCCGTTTGGCTGATAATTATGAGTGTTAAAGGGTTAAGACACTCGTGCTCAATCTTTGTCGCTCCGTAATGTTTCAGAATTGTGTCTTCATCCCGCACACGCCTCTGAATATATTCTCTATTGTACATGAGCTCATTGGTATCACTGCACATATTTGTAGCAATTTCGACAGTTCTGGAAGCATCTAAATGAGGTTAGCCTGATACACGGTGTCACTAACTTCAGATGTTGTTGTGAAGCTTGCTGATAAGTTTTCTAACTGCTGAAAACGGCGAAGTCTGCCTCGAGTAGATCCAGGTCCAGATTATAGAAAGAGGAAACTGCATCAAAACTCTTTTCATTTGTGTTTTCATTGAGTACAATGTCCCCTAGGCTATATAAGATCGCTTCGTCATTGTCCCAGAATCAGCTTTCTAGGTTAAGCAATACGTTGTCCAGTGACTAATTATAGGTTTCTTTTCTATGTTGTGATTCCGGTGTTAATACACTGGTATTTGTTGCCATCTCTTCCACTAAACCTTGTCTCCTAGAGGGTATCTTCCCTGGAAATTGTGCTTCCTCAAAGTTTATTACAAAATCAGTGTCATTGATCCATTCTCTTATTCTGTCACAAGCATCCCTGCTTTCTGCCAGAGCAAGCTGAATTGTTCTTCTTCTCAACAGTCTTGTAGCCTTTTAATTATCAGAGAAGCATTTCACCTGGCTGTAATAACACCCACACTCATACGTTGCAGATACTTAGAGAGACTGTTGATACTTGATAATATGACCCTCAACCCCCCCTCCCCCCCCCACACACAAGGAAAAAACTAATTTAAAATCACAAATGGCCGCCAACAAAGCCATGCTGTCAGCGCAAGTCTTTGCATTTTTTGTCTTCTGCTAAAGTAAGCAGAGCCTTGACAATTCTTTTAATTCATCATAGACAGCTGTTTAGTTACAGGACCACCGTGTTGCATTTACTGATATCAGACTTTATGCAATTGGTTTCCTATTAAGTGGTATATCTTTGAATAAAGCATGGCATTTGGGAATCGCTTCCAGAAAGTTGTAGTGATTTTGTATGGTACCAAGAGCATTTTGTATCAGTTGAATATCTGGCAGTGTACCTTGGATTTCCCGGTACGGAGGATGGCCATAATGATACACACATATATGTCTAATGGCACCATTCTTCCATACGGGTGGCCAGTCCTTTATTAATGTCAGACATATGTGTTGCTCTGTCAAAACATAGGCCAACTATCTTTCCAATATGCACACTGAGATCACTAATAGCGTTCTTTACCATCGCATATAGAACTTACCCTTCTGTTGACTTGGTATCATAAAACCAACAAAGACAATGAACCTAATTATGCCCCGCTTATTTCTAGCTAAGCTCCACCCATACTTCACTCGTGTTGGGATCAATCGATCCCTGAGCTCCCTGTCTATCAATTTCCAGAAAACTAAACAGGTCTGCTGTTGAATATCTTGAAACTAATTTGACTTGGTGTTGTTGATGCCAGTGCGTTATACACACATGTAATCTAGTTCAATAGTGGGGTCAAATACTAAACCTTGCGCAAAGAAGCAAGGCGTGATGTATATTTTGCTTATCTGTGTTGCAAATCACGATTTCTGAATGGCACCACAATTCTAGGAAGATTAATCCTACATCGTGCAATCCAGACACAGAAATGACCCGTAATTCAATATAAAAGAGGGTGCGCTCAGCTAGAAAAGCAGGTCAATTGTTGGATCCTGTTGCTTCTATTTGCTAACATGTATCTGTTTTGTCTTTTGGTGGCGCTGACTGTGCTTTACAGTGAAGTCAATGGTAAGTACCTACTCAACGTCCAATAAAATAAAATTTTTAAATCATCTAATATTTCCTGTATGAGGCTCGATTACCTGCAGATGCAGGATATTATATTATATGTTATATTAGGACTTGGTATGCAGCGCGCAACTTGACAATTCTACAACTTACACTAACATGCACTCTATCTATCTAACAGTTCCCTTGCAATAACACAATAGAGTCAATGGACACAATGAATATGTAGTTAAACAGGCAACAAACCGTTTCCCTAACATTGTTTCGCATATTTTTTCTGGTATATGATAAACGCGTATGTTAATATGTGCCGAAAACAAGGCTTCTGAATGTAGAACAATTGCCACTTTGTTTCCGAACTATTGTCCGTAATTTTGCTTGATATTGAAAAACATCCCATGCAAAGATTTGGCAACGTTTAAACATATTTTTGGAGCTATGTTTTGATACTCTTGTCTGTTCTATAAGGAATGTGACGTAGAGTTGCACACAGCACGCGGGAAGCATGGCATAAACATAATTAATGCAGTTGCATACCGTGTATCGTTCAATTCGTGAGAAAATATTGCTTATTTATCGATGATTTCCTGATATATACCTGATAGAAGTCACCCATAAATCGGTTAAAACCGATAAGAAAAATCATATCGAAACCTATATGGCTGTGAACGAAACCGTGAAAGCCTACACGCAACTGATAATCGATTTGGATAGGTGGACTGACAGGCTATTTTTTCAGGAAGTTGTACCAAACCGAACACGCCTATTGACCAAATCAACTCGGTTATAAGCTTATATTGCCATTGAAATATGCAATGTAATTTAAAATATGGCCGATACAGGCGACATATGTATCCAACTATACTAAGCCCTGTGATAGGATCACAAGACAAAGCTTGTGAACACCATTATAGACCGAAAATAGTTCCTTACTAATATGAAAAAACCCTGGTGTCTGACCAAAGAACCGAGGCAATGGAACCAATAAATTCAGTGGTCTATGGCCACACGATAGTGGGTATTCCAAAGAACGACCAACGTGGGGCCCCACAAACGAGTGTCCGTTATAAGTAGGGTTGCTCTTAACATTCCGAATTAAAACCAGCCTTGCGTTCCATAGGGAAAACAATCCAAAACGTTTTGCTAATCCGAAAACTATTGACAATCTGCTGTTTTCGCAATAATTATATCATAAAATATACAAAATGAGAAAAGCCGTTTTTGCCCCCGCAGAACGCTTTGGAGTGTTTCCCCTATGTTACATTGTTTCGTTGTTGATTGTAGCTGCATGTAGTGACATCACTATAGTGAGTCGCACAGCATGGGGCGCACGCGCCAGGAGTCTGTCAAGAATGAATACGCCCGTCTCCCGAGTCTTCATCCACCATACTGTGACTGGCCGGTGCACCAGCCAAACAGCTTGCTCTCGTGTGGTCAGGGGAATACAGAACTATCATATCGACAATAGACGTATGTCATTAATAAAATTATATTAATCATTTGAATTTGAAAGAGCAAACACCATAATAAATTTTCATTATAAAAAGCTATTCTCTTAAATATTTTGTAACTATGGCAGCAGCACGTTTCTGTCAAAATATTTAACAGTGTAGCTGTATAGTTAGGTCTACCTCAAAATTCATATTTTCCCAGATAACGCAGCTTATTGAACCGATGCTGGGCCGATACCGTGGTATGGGCCCAGCATCGGTCCAGTAAGCTGCGTTATCAGGGTTGTAATTTCATGGTTCGCGGGGTCAGCTCTGTTAGAGAGACCACTGGGAACTACAAGACAGATGTTCAAGGTCAAGTGAATATTATTTGGCGCTTTATAGCAGTACTTAGAAAAAAGGCAGACATGGTCACAGGTGGCGCCACAGATATGATTAGTTAGATCGATCAATGTGTCTTCAAATTTAGAAATTGAAAAATTCATGGTTTTGTTAAATGACAAAAACTTCTACATCAACATTGTAACATTGTGGTATGATTACTTACAAAATTTGAAGGGGCACATTTTATTGACGATTTTATGACAGTTTGACGTTAGGTCGTCGTCACGTATAGACCGGTTCCCGGTTCGATGCGGTCTAGATACCCGATCATGCGCACTTGCGTTTTACTGATGGACCCCTAACACAGAACATTAAACACGGCATATACCATAACAAAGGATAATACACTAGAGGCATAGAAAATGACGTAAAACATTTATCTGTTCTACTTGATAATTTTTAATCCTGTGTGTGCGTGCGTGCGTCCGAGCGGGTGTGCGTGCCTGTGTGCGTGCGTGCATGCGCGTGTGTACCTGCAAACATAAGTGGTGGTTCAATAGTGCAAGAAATTATGGAAGAGCAACGGACCACGTGACAAAGATAATCACGATCTTTATCCATAAAAATCATATCCTAAGGCTACGGAAATCGCCTGCATATTAGGAAACTGAGCGTCGTTGTAAGCATCACTTGTTTTTCGGTAGAAAGGCATAGCCTTCTAGCAGGACACCGCAAAGCACCTGGCTGTAACATCAGCTAGGCTACAGCTAGTAGCTATAGAGCTAGCAACACCATATATCAATGCACATGATCCACGTTAAATCTACTCTGATCATGTATGGAGGAGTATATGTGTCAATCATTGAACAATAGTATGCTAACACGCCGTGGCATATTTGGAAGCTTGACATGTATATATGTATATGTTAACAAAATTCTGTACACCCCTTATTCTCAGGCTGGCGCGATATCGGTTACAGTTTCTTGATCGGAGATGACGGAAGGGCATATGTGGGCCGTGGATGGGACAAGCAGGGCGCACACACCAGCGGATACAACTCAATCTCTCTCGGCATATCACTCATGGGCAATTTCGATACTGCAACCCCCAGCTCAGCTATGATGACAGCGGTCCAGAATTTGATCTCATGTGGAATTGAGAGGGGATACATCACAACAGGCTACCGTCTTAATGGTCACAGAGACGTGGCGTCAACCGCCTGCCCTGGTAGGAACGTATATAGCATCATTCGAGGATGGTCCCACTACAGAGCATAATCATCCAACTAAATATTTTAGCACATATGACTGGTGTAAAATGTGAAAAATAAAACCAGATGACTTACAACATCTTAATTGTTTTGTTTTATGATGTCTTAGTGAGGTATAATCTAACGTACGTAATTACACTAATTAATTACAGTGCCCGTGGTGAGGGCATTCATTCTGCACTGGGTCATTCTGGAACACCGACACGCCAGCTTCAGAAACACATTGTCAACAAGATCATCACAACCTCATGTTCCTCCACCGCCGCCACCACCACCATCACCATCACCACCACCACTACCACCACCACCACCACCACCACCACAACCGCAACCACCACCACTACCACGACCACCACCACCACGACCACGACCACCTGCTCCACAACCACCACTACTACCACCACCACCTGTTCCATCACCGCCACCACCACCACCTGCTCCACCACGACCACCACCTGCTCTAACACCATTACCACCATCACCAACTGCTCCAAGACCACTACCACCACTACCACCAACACCACCACCATCTGCTCCACAACCACCATCACCACCACCTGCTCTACCACCACCACCATTACCACCACATGCGCCACCACCTGCTCCACCACCACCACCACCACAGCCACCACCACCACCATCTGCTCTACACCACCACCATTACCACCACATGCGCCACCACCTGCTCCACCACCACCTCCACCACCACCACAGCCACCACCACCACCATCACCACCACCAACAACACATGGATCCACCACCACCACCACCACACAATCAAATCGGAAACGGAATAGGTCACCCACTGCAACCCAGAAACGAAACATACAATTAGTTAACAGCCGTGTAGAAGCCATAAGGATCAAGGTCCCTATCCTGTCCAGCCTCCCCGTGTCCGAATTTCAGGTGGTTGAGGACAACATCCACTGGACTGAGTGCACTGCAAATAGGATGTATAATAGTTGATTATCGCACCTTAATTTAAACTAACTACGGGTCAGGGTACTAACCAGCCAGAAATTGGCCTGGGTGGTAATATCGCTAACCTAACTGGTTCTACATTGTCTGAAGCAGAAAGATCTTTGCTAAATCTCGGTCTAACATTCGTACCAACACCACGGCCCAAAGTCGACATAGATGCCCTTTTATATAATGGCTTATGGGAAGTTGAAGAATTTTCTCACCGTGTAAAATTAGCAGACTTTTTTCGAACTTCCAAGAAAGACAACTTTCCACCTTTTGTTGAAAAAACTGGCTGGGCACCTAAGTCGAAGTTGGTTGACCCTGCGATCCCTGATAGTATAAAAGCTATCAAGGAGCGTGTTGAAAATTTAGAATTTCCTAAAAATCAGCAAAATTTGTCATATCAAGAACGTTTAGCCTTAACAGGTTTGCTTAAAAACAATGACATCGTTATAAAGCCTGCTGACAAGGGATCTGCTACTGTAATAATGCGTAAGGATAATTATATTCGTGAAGCGCATCGGCAACTCAGTAATCCGAAACACTACCGCAAATTAGACGAACCACTCTGGCAAAATAATTGTGATAAATTTAATGGAATCCTTCAAGAAATAGCTGACAAGCCATAGCGAAAAAGCAGTTTAAATACCTTACTGCTAAACGAGATTCAATCCACGTACGTTTTACCTGAGCTGAGTTTAAAGGGCAATGATTTCGAATTCGCTGGCGAAATCTACCAACAAATCTGTGGATGCGCTATGGGTAAACGTTTTAGTCCTAGTTTTGCCAACATCTATGTAGCTGAGTAGGAAGAAGATGCGCTTAACAAATGTCCTAAGCAGCCCCTATTTTACCGCCGGTACCTCGATGATATTTTTATGATCTGGAATCATTCGAAGGAAGAGTTTGATGAATTTTTCACTATTTTGAACAATCACGATCCTAACATCAAACTTAAAGCCAACATCGACCAGTCGTCCGTAGACTTTTTGGACGTTACTCTCTACAAAGGTGTAAATTATAACACGAGTGGGCTTCTTGATTACAAAGTATTCTTTAAGCCCACCGATTCCCTTCAACTACTGCATAAGAAATCTTTCCATCCACCTCATACTTTTAAAGGTATTGTCAAATCACAGATTATCCGATTTCACCGAAATTCTAGTGATAGAAAGAATTTAGAATCTGCGTGTTCCACCTTATTTAAAGCCCTCACACCGAGGGGATATTCAACACGATTTTTGCGCAAAATAAAGTCCGAAACTTTACATGATTTGGAAACTATTACTGATAAGGCTGCCGATCAAAAGCCTACCAAAATTCGTCACAATCGTCCGATTATAGGCGTAGGCGTAGGACAATCTCAGAAATGTGGAAAGAAGAGGTGTAAATTAGACCTCCATCTACCTAATCAGAAAACTTTTGTCAGTTATCAGAACAAAAGCAAATTCCAACTTCAGTCTAATTTAGATTGCGATTCTAAAAATGTTATCTATTTAATATCTTGCAAATTATGCCAAAAGCAGTATGTCGGTGAAACAAAATGCCCTTTAAGATGGCGAGCAACTAGACACCTTTGCGATATTAGACACGACGAGGACACCAACGTAGCTCAACATTTCAATCTTCCTGGTCATTCTGTCGATAGACACTTTGAAATTATGCCTATTGAGCAACTGCCTCTTTCTGCTACGGCCGAAGAAACTGATAAACAAAGAAAACTTCGAGAATCATTTTGGATTAAGCAACTGAAAACAAAATGGCCGAGTGGCATAAACGTGGACCCTGGTCTTGCTGATCAACGTGAAATTATTCCTTTCAGTTTAGCATACAATCGACAAAATGATGAAATTTATGAAATTTTGAAAGATGAATATCATAAATTGCAGGATAAAATGGAAGAACCTCTCAATTTGTGTCCAGTGATAGCCTTTAAGAAAAACTCCAATCTACGTGACATCTTGGTTAAATCGAAATTAACTCTTCAAAAACCTTCAGAATGAATGATATATATTATTCATATTTTATAGGCCATACCGCCTCTATCAAACAAACATAACAAATCTCAGACAATAAAATAAATAAAAAATATCCCCCAACCTTGGGAGATCCTGAGCCAGTGCGTTTAATGATATAACCACCTACAAGCGAGTGCCAGTTCTATTGTTGTATTGTCTTACTAACACACTAATTATTGCACCATACCGTCGTGGCAAATCTGTCTGGCATACCATCATTCCATCAATTTAGTCTGTCTTCTTAATAATAGTTTTGATTCGTTCATCACTTCCTTCCGTCCTTCCTTCCTTCCATCCACCCACCCACCCTCTCTCCCTCCCTCCCTCCCTCTCTCCATTCCTTCCTTCCTTCCTCCTTCCCTCCCTCCCTCCCTCCCGCCATTCCGTCCGTCCTCCCTCCTTCCGTCCCTCGCTTCTTTCATTCCTTCCTTCATCCCTCCCTCCTTCCCTCCCTCCCTCACTCCCGTCCGTCCGTCCGTCCGTCCGTCATTCCTTCATCCATCCATCCTTCCTCCCTCCCGCCCTCCCTCATTCCCGCCCTTCCTTCCTTCATTCTTTCCTCCCTCACTCCCACCCTTCCCTCCTTCTTTCCTCCCTCCCTCCTCGATCCTCGCCCCCTCCGTCCCACCCTCACTCCCTCCCGCCATCTCTCCCTCCCTCCATTCTTCCTTCTTTCCTTCCTCCCCCCTCCCTCCCTCCTTCTTTCCTTCCTTCATCCGTCCCTTCTTCCTTCCTTCCTTCATCCACCCGTTCTTCCTTCATCCGTCCTTTCTTCCTTCCTTACTTCATCCATCCTTTCTTCATTTATCTTTCTTCTGTCACTCCTTCCTTCATTAACTGGATGGATTGATGGATGGATTGATGGATGGTTGGGTGGATGAATGGATGGATGGATGGGTGAGTGGATGGGTGGGTGGATGGATGGGTGGGTGGATGGGTGGGTGGATGGGTGGATGGGTTTGTGGGTGGGTGGATGGATGGATGGATGGATGGAGGGAACTCGAAATTCATATTGCTCACTAAATCTTTCAAATACACTTGAATCATATTAGGCTAAATTTTATAGACAATTATTTAATTGTTGGAAATTAAAAAATGTTCTTTCATAAATTCGACTTCAAAAGACTTGGAAACAAAGTCCAACAACACCTTTTGAAATATAGTTCACTGTTCTAATGATTAATGACCGTTGTGTGATCCCTTTGATCAATCAACAGACTGATACTAGAACCTCGTTCAGAAAAGGACATCTTCTGAACAAACAGATTCGATCTCACTGGGTTAATATGCATGGTTTGATCTCTTTGATCAACCGCCACTCATTCATGAGAGTATTACTGGAAGCCCACTCAGAAACCTTAGAACTCAATCAACGTCAATGGATTTAGACAATAGTTTTTAAACATCTGTGGCAGTCCACATCTTTAATGTGAATAAAATTTAAAATTTTGAAAGTACAATTGAACACTAATCTAAGCCACATCCATAAGGCCATCAATTCTAATAAATAGACAGATTTTTGGTGGACAGGCAGATTTGTTCTGTGGCCTGAAGCTGACAAACCTTGTCGAAACCGGTCGCCCACTTCACGACGGGGCATAAGATTATTGGTAATATACACAATTATCCTTTGATAGCTTATATTAATTATTTAAATATTAACATGCTTAATCATAACCTTCTTTTTTTCAGCGGTAGATTTCTGATACGCTTGTAGATTTTGTTAGGCTTGTAATTCGATAGACTTCCCTTGGTTCACGATTCCATTAGGTCCCCTCAACTTTTTGGTATTCTTGTAGAGTTTAGTGGCAGAAACATTGAATTATCTAACTGGTAACATTATGGCTGGAGTTAGCAAGAGTAGAAGACGGGATGACAGGAGGTCTAACGACAGTCGCCCGCCATCTGCCCAGGCTGCACTAACCAAGTGTTACTACATGATTATACAATGCTTTCACCACCTTGGCATCTTAAATGCTCATGTACGTAGCAGTTTGCCTCCTGGATTGAGCTGAAAAGTGTCAGAGTTAGAGAGACAGAATTTCTTTTGTAAACCAGCGATGCCAAAACGCCGAGGTCCATAAGGATATCTTAGCAGCAAATTTGAAATGGGCCATATCTTTACTTCAGGTTAACATTAGTCACTATAATTTCCAGCTTGGTCGTCTTATGTCGTTCCTCATCGAAGCTCAGTCCAAACCAAATTTAGAATTAGGTAGAGCGAAGACCACAGCAATAAATTGTGCCCGAAATAACTATGGCAGGAAGTTTCATTCTTCATCAATTGATCAGTTTTATAATTTCATCAGACCTTTTGATCCGCATTTTAGAACCTGCCATAGTAAAACACCCCCTGTAGGGTCACCTGTGACGTTACCAGGAACATCAACTGCAGGGCTCTTTGTGGCCCTACCAGGCACACCGACTGCAAGGTCAGCCTTGACCTTACCAGTCATCCCACAATCAAATCGGAAACGGAATAGGTCACCCACTGAGAGTCCCCCAGTAGTTAAGCGAGTGAATAACCAATGCTCACCAGTGTTCCCCCTGCAGTCTCCTGTGGTGGATCCGCTCCTGATTCCACTGCCAGTGTCTGCTCATGTGGATCCTAGTCAGATCCCTCTTCCGGTCTCGCCACTGTCCCCAGTCGAGTTTCCTCTCCTTCCACAGAGAGCAGCTACTGACCGACCTGGTCAAAAGACCAGATCGTCGACGCCGAGGTCCAAGCCACCACAACCTACATTTACGCCCACACCTAAGCCCAAACCTACGCCTAGGGATACACCCAAAGAGCATAGGTCTTTCTACAAGTTTCGGTTCGTGGTGGATATCAAGAATGAATGGCGCCTGCCTACTCTGAACAAGAAGATTCTGCTGATTGGGTCTTCAAATTTAGCTCGTATCAATCAGACACCTCATCCAGATATGCAGGTAGCAATCTATCCAGGTGCTAAGATAAACCACATTAGGAATATGGTTAGAAAATACAATGAGGTCTTCCAACCTCAGCGTATCATCCTTAACATCGGAAGTAATGATAAGGACGAACTTCAGCATGACACCTCCCAAAGAATTGAGAATCTGTTTAGTAACATGCGTTCAAAATTTCCAAAGGCTAAAGTTCACTAAATTATTCGAAGCACCTGACTACAACCCAGAAACGAAACATACAATTCGTTAACAGCCGTGTAGAGGCCTTAAGGGCCAAGGTCCCTATCCTGCCCAGCCTCCCCGTGTCTGAATTTCAGTTGGTTGAGGACAACATCCACTGGACTGAGTGCACTACAAATAGGATGTATAATAGTTGGTTATCGCACCTTAATTTAAACTAACTACGGGTCAGGGTACTAACCGCCCAGAAATTGGCCTGGGTGGTAATATCGTTAACCTAACTGGTTCTACATTGTCTGAAGCAGAAAGATCTTTGCTAAATCTCGGTCTAACATATGTACCAACACCACGGCCCAAAGTCGACATAGATGCCCTTTTAGATAATGGCTTATGGGAAATTGAAGAATTTCCTCACCGTGTAAAATTAGCAGACTTTTTTCGAAATTCCAAGAAAAACAACTTTCTACCTTTTGTTGAAAAAGCTGGCTAGGCACCTAACTCGAAGTTGGTTGACCCTGCGATCCCTGATAGTATAAAAGCTATCAAGGAGCGTGTTGGAAATTTAGAATTTCCTAAAAAGCATCAAAAATTTTCATATCAAGAACGTTTAGCCTTAACAGGTTTGCTTAAAAACAATGACATCGTTATAAAGCCTGCTGACAAGGGATCTGCTACTGTAATAATGCGTAAGGATAATTATATTCGTGAAGCTCATCGGCAACTCAGTAATCCGAAACACTACCGCAAATTAGACGAACCACTGGCAAAATAATTGTGATAAATTTAATGGAATCCTTCAAGAAATGGCTGACAACAAGGCCATAACGAAAATACAGTTTAAATACCTTACTGCTAAACGAGATTCAAATCCACGTACGTTTTACCTTTTGCCAAAAATTCATAAACCTATTGAGTCATGGTCCGACCCTATGATACCACCGGGTTGACCTATTATCTCTGATTGCGGCTCTGAATGTTATCGAATTAGTAAAATTATTGATTACCACCTACAACCAATTGCGAATAGACATTTCAGCTTTTTGAACAACACTGAGGATTTCCTATCCGAGGTCTCCAAAATTTCTGTTCCTCCAAACTCACACTTCTGTCCGCAGAGCATTTGATAAATATCCTGATAACAATAGGCCCACTAGCGAAATATTAGCTCTCCTGGAGCTGAGTTTAAAGGGCAAAGATTTCGAATTCGCTGGCGAAATCTACCAACAAATCTGTGGATGCACTATGGGTAAACGTTTTAGTCCTAGTTTTGCCAACATCTATGTAGCTGAGTGGGAAGTAGATGTGCTTAACAAATGTCCTAAGCAGCCCCTATTTTACCGCCGGTACCTCGATGATATTTTTATGATCTGCAATCATTCGAGGGAAGAGTTTGATGAATTTTTCACTATTTTGAACAATCACGATCCTAACATCAAACTTAAAGCCAACATCGACCAGTCATCCGTAGACTTTTTGGACGTTACTCTCTACAAAGGTGTAAATTATAACACGAGTGGGCTTCTTGATTACAAAGTATTCTTTAAGCCCACCGATTCCCATCAACTACTGCATACGAAATCTTTCCATCCACCTCATACTTTTAAAGGTATTGTCAAATCACAGATTATCCGATTTCGCCGAAATTCTAGTGATAGAAAGAATTTTGAATCTGCGTGTTCCACCTTATTTAAAGCCCTCAAACCGAGGGGATATTCAATACGATTTTTGCGCAAAATAAAGTCCGAAACTTTACATGATTTGGAAACTATTACTGATAAGGCTGCCGATCAAAAGCCTACCAAAATTCGTCACAATCGTCCGATTATAGGCGTATGACAATCTCAGAAATGTGGAAAGAAGAGGTGTAAATTAGACCTCCATCTACCTAATCAGAAAACTTTTGTCAGTTATCAGAACAAAAGCAAATTCCAACTTCAGTCTAATTTAGATTGCGATTCTAAAAATGTTATCTATTTAATATCTTGCAAATTATGCCAAAAGCAGTATGTCGGTGAAACAAAATGCCCTTTAAGATGGCGGGCAACTAGACACCTTTGCGATATTAGACACGACGAGGACACCAACGTAGCTCAACATTTCAATCTTCCTGGTCATTCTGTCGATAGACACTTTGGCAGAGAGGCATAAACGTGGATCCTGGTCTTGCTGATCAACGTGAAATTATTCCTTTCAGTTTAGCATACAATCGACAAAATGTTGACATTTCTGAAATTTTGAAAGATGAATATCAAAAATTGCAGGATAAAATGAAAGAACCTCTCAATTTGCGTCCAGTAATAGCCTTTAAGAAAAACTCCAATCTACGTGACATCTTGGTTAAATCGAAATTAACTCTTCAAAAACCTTCAGAATGAATGATATATATTATTCATATTTGATAGGCCATACCGCCTCTATCAAACAAACAACAAATCTCAGACAATAAAATAAATAAAAAATATCTCCCAACCTTGGGAGATCCTGAGCCAGTGCGTTTAATCATATAACCACCACCACCTGCTCCACCAACACCATCAGCTCCACAACCACCTGTTTCACAACCACCAACACCACCACCACCTGCTTCACCACCTCCACCACCACCACCTGCTCCAACGCCGCCACCACCACCACCGCCACCTGCTCCACAAGCAACACTACAACTACATTCTCTATCAGAAGCACCTGCAATACAACGACGACGAGCTGCACCAGCAAAGCAACAGCTATTCGCCCCATTGGCGCCTTTCGCACGCCACATCGCCACAGTCACCACCTTATCTACAGAATCCATTGCAGCCGCCACAACTAACATCACCAACAGGATCTCCACTGTCCTTGATATAAGTTTTGCACAGCAAAAGGAACCGTCCATATTATCCTGCAACACCCCCATGTCGTCATCATCACCGCCATAACCTCCGGAGAGACAGATTACAAGTCAAACAGCCACTAGTCTAGACAGCGTGTGCCAATATTACACCTGTAATCAGAAGTAAGACAAGAAAACACCGGAATAATGGACCTTTCTAGTTTGAGCTATGCCCCACCAATCTCTAGCCACGCTCACCTGGACTATCAATTTCCAGAAAATGATACAGGTAAGCTGTTGAATATTTTAAAACTAATTTGACTGGGTGCATTTGCTGCCCATGGTTACACCCGTTTCTGTGTTTAATTTGAGCCAAATCAGACCAGTGGTTTCCGCCTATGGAAGCAACAGCGCCCAGTCAAATTAGTTTCAAAATATTCAACACCATGTTTCTTAAATAGTAAAGCCACGCAATTCATACAACCTGGCGGGCTATTAAGTATTTAAGAGGGACTACATTGAACCATGCATAACGTAATGATTAAGACGTATTCCTACACGTCGCATATTTGTTTTGACGTCAAATGATTGATAACCTGGAAAGGTCATGCTCTGAACGGCGATAATGACAGAACTGCTTAGTCAGAACACGCGTGTGATCCTGGTATCCCAGTAACAAAACAGTCAATATTATGTCTATTTGACGTATTTGATCATAGTTGATAATATGTCCAGATTTAGCGCGTAAGAACACATTTTTATATCTGGAACGGATCTCTAAACTAAACTCATGTTATTATTATTATTATTATTATTATTATTATTATTATTATTATTATTATTATTATTATTATTATTATTATTATTGCATGGCACTTGGAGACAGATTCAACAGTGGGGATCAGCCAGGCAGGTGCAGTACCTGGCTCCATGCCTCGAAGGAGCCCACCTTCAGCGCAACTGGTTTCGTGGAGCCAGGCGACGAGGAAGGAGAGAAACTGGTCAACAGAATACCAAGACCAAAACCAAAGGGAACCCCAGTATCAAGATCATGCACTGGAATGGAGGAGGAGTTACCAAAAAGAAAACAAAGCTAGAACAATTTCTGTATGGAAACAGCATCGGCATCTGCTGCATTCAAGAAACACACCTGCAAGCGGGGAAACCATTTAAGATCAGAGGGTCCCTGCTTTTCCGAAGGTGGAGTAACGACCTTGCTCAGAAACAACTTGATCAAAACATTTTTGGTGGAGGCATAATATAAATGAGGTCAAGGTAACAACCAGCAACACTGGGCTTGTCATTGTCAACTATTACTGCCCAAATGACAAGAAGCTGCCACTTGCCACAATCCAGTTCCGGACTGTAGCTTCCTCATTGTGGGAGACTTTAACAACCAGTCCCAGAGCTGGGGATACAATACACTTGACAACCAAGGTGAAGATATTGAAGCATGACAAGATGAAAATCACCGTATACATGTGAATGATCCAACAGATCATCCTACCTTCTACTCACGCGTGTTGGCACTCAACAACAACGCCGGACATGCCATTTCGTTCTGATGATATTCACAAAAGCGTCAATAGAATGGTCGAATCACTGTTAGGAGGAAGTGATCACCGCCCAGTCCTCCTATCCCTTTCTGGATGCATGTCAACCAGTTTACCTCAGCACCCAAGGTAGAACTACAAAAAGGCAAATTTTGGTCTGCTCAGCATTCGTACCAATGAGCTCCCCAAAAACATTGCAGTAGAAGGGAGCAACATTAACTATGTGAACAGGAATTAAACTCAAGCATCAAGGCAGCCAAGGAAACCATTCCTCGAGGCGTCAGAAAAAACTAAATTCCGTACTGGACAACATAATTACAGACAGCTCATGACAAACTCAACACAGCCAATCCCAGCCGACAAAATAACATCAAGCTACAACAAAGCAAAACCCGAGTCCAAAAGAAGAAGCTGACGAGAAAAGACGGTAGGGTTCAACATGGATAGAGGGAGACACTACACAGCTATGGAGACTACCCAAAGCACTGAATGATGAAGGTATCAAGGGTGTGTGTGTGTGAGAAGATCCTCTTTGAGAAGACGGAAGAACATTGACAGAAAGGGAAGATGCATTTGCACGAGTATATGCAAAGGAGAGCAACATCACGAATGCGGACAAAAGAAGTCATGCAAAAGGGAAAAGAAAGAACAATAGACATGATCACCCATGAAGCAATGAAACAACTCGACATTACCTTATTGGAATTGAAGAAGACTATCAGGCAACTGAAGAAGAAAAATCTCCAGGCGCAGACAACATTACCAATGAAATGATACAACACCTTAGTAATGAAACCCTTCGCAAGCTGCTGGTCATCTTTAATTTCAGCTGGAGCAAAGATGTTCCTCAGTGCTGGTAGGAGGCCAAAATGACCCGAAATCTGAATAAAGGGAAGAACATGGTTACGGTCCTGAGCTACCATGCTGTCAGTCTTAAAAACTATGTATGGAGGACCATGGAGCGCATTGTCATCCAGCGGTTGCAGTGGTACCTGAAGTCTGAGAACATTATAATTCCAAAACAAGCCAGCGTCAGAAGATACAGGAGCACAGACTACCAAACAACGCATCTTGCACAGGTCATAGAGGACGCTTTCCAAGCCAAAAATGTTATGCTAGCTGCCTTTATTGATCTGTAGAAGGACTTTGATAAGGTATGGAAGGATGATCTTCTTGTGAAGCTTCAGCGTATAGTCATCAATGGCAACATGTTCCTGACCAAATCATACCGACACAATCACAGACCTAGGTTGCTCGTAGATGGACACTCTGGCTAGAAAGTACTGGCGAGGCAGGGGGTGCCGCAGGGCGTTGGATTATTACTTGCTCTGTTCATACTTTTCATTAATGACCTTGTAACCGAGCTTCCAAATGGTATCCATGCAGCCCTCGGTACAGATGACATAGTGCTCTGATATACGGAGGAGTATGCAACAACGGTCACATACAGAATGCAGCTCGCCTTAAACAAAATCACAGCTGGGGCCAACAGCCAGAGTGTGACCATCAACAAAGGAAATCATCAGCCACGCTTTTCTCACTCTCCACCAAACTAAAGGCTGGAAATCTGACACTGGAAGATACACCACTGCCGTATGAAGATTAGCAGACGTACTTACGTTAACATGGACTGCGCATATTCAGAATGCTGAGTTAAAGGCCAGAAGAAAACTAAACATCTTGAGGAAAATGGAAGGAATAAATGAAGTGCCAATCAAAAGATCCTCAAGACCATCTATCAAGGGGCATTACGACCACATCTGGAGTATGGATCCAGCTCATGGATAACAGCAACTAAGTTACACAAACAGAACCGTGACACAGTTCAAAACCAGGCATGGGCCTCATCACTGGTGGAATGAGATCAACGCCAATAGAAAAAAATGGAACAGACAGCAGGCATAACCCCGCTGAGCAAAAGAAGGGAATACAATGCAGTGATTCAAGTTGCAAAGTTCACGTCGTACAAAAGCCACCTGGTGAACATCAGACAGGCACAAATGTCATCAGAAAGCTTAGCAAGATGCGGTTTTGTGGGAGAGCCAATGCGCTTCAAAATAAAGACCAAGCACGCCTGTCCGCAGAAGATGACACAAACCATGCTCTTGGTCCGCTGCCCTGGGAAAGCAAACTGAAGAGCATCGCCATTCGCACCACAATGACTCAGATCACAACAAAAGAAGAGCACAGTGATGCGAGCAAGAAGGCCCTGACATTAGCCATAATGCAAGACATGTACCCCAAGGAAGCATGGATACGTATTTACAAAGATGGATCAGTCACAGCTGCAATCAGGAGTGGAGGTGTCGGGGTGCACATATAGCATCCAAACGGGCAGTGGGGGAGCATCTGAAATACCAACAGGCAAACACTGCACAAACTACAAAGCCATGATTCATGCAACTAACATCATCAGCAAAACAAGACTAATGCACAAATTGTCTTTCTATCCGATGCCCGGTCTGTCCTTGAGGCAGTCACCACAGGCAAACTGTCAAATCTTGGAGAAACATTACAGACTAGCGTTGCAGTGGGTACCCTCACACTGTGGTGTTCAAGAAAATGAGGAGGCAGGCATGATAGCAAAGCGGTGTGCAGAAGACAATCAGACCGAAAACAGGGTTGCCCATACAGAAATGAAGACAATCATCAAGTCACCGTATTTTTTCGCCTGAGAACTGGACACAACCAGAATATATCAGCACAATCGTGCACGCGTTTCTACCCTGTCACATCCCCGGCTTGTCCTTGTGAAGAAGCAGCGCAGAGCACGTCCTGCAATATTGCAAACGTTATCTGCTGCTGATGGAGGAGATCTGGTCTTCTGCCACCTCCCTTCAAGAAAAGCTTTATGGGCCTGTGGATGTACGGCGGAGGGCCACAGATTTCATCTCGAGAGATGCTTCCCTAACGGATATTGATGTTTATTAATGCAATTTTGGGATGAGATGTTTTGGTGTATATAGTGAGGGTACTACCGCCAAGTATTTTAATAATATTTTTGTATGCCTCATATACCTTTGTAAGGCCTGAGAATAGAAATTGAACTTGAACTTGTCATCAAAACGTAAACGCTGTTTTTTAGCGTTTTCTAAGTCATTAATTCTCAGCGAGAAAGTGTATATAGGCCTCTGCGCTCTCTACATATATAGCAAGACAGTGATTGCGTGTATGTGTGGCTAACAATTCAACAATGTTGTTGGTGCCTTATAGTTTACCCCTCCCCCTCCCCTATGTTAAAATACGTATACACCCCTGACTAAGACCACCTGTCGTGGCCCACCTTATAGAACCACCATCATTATTATAACAAATAAGCTGCATAAATTGACAAACATTTCCTTGCGTATACAGAGCATGTTAGACATGGTATTTCAGTCAAATTAGTTTGAATAGAGAATGTATGTATACTAGTAATCCGGGAAAGCTGATATGAAAATCCTTCATAATGCAAGATATATTCTTTTACATATTTTAAAACCTAATTTGTCTGAGAGCTGTTGTTGCCTAAGGCATAGAAAGTTTCTGGCAACAGTCATTCATGACACTGGGGACATGTATAACAGTTTGAGACTAATTTCAACCAGTAATTCAACGAGTTAATCTAGCATATTTAGGGGGTGGTGATAAAATGGGGGCTTCTGGCTGGGGCATCCCAACACTAAAAACTTCTGACACCAGCCATTCATGACACTAGGAGACATGACTACCATTTTGAAATTAATTTCAACAAGTAACTCAACGAGCTGATCTAGCATCATTTTGGCGGCCATGTTTTACCTTCTGGCTGGCACCTCCAACCGAGAAAGATTTCTGGCAAGCATGCTTTTGCAATGCATGGATGGTGGCGACTTAGTAGAGCGTAATTTTAACGAGTAACCTTACCAGCTGACCTGGCTCAATTTTGGGTTGTCATTTGCGTGCCACTCATTGTCACACCCACCAACAAGCCTCTGCCAGAAGTCCGTATCCTTAAATAGGGATATAAAGAGCTTTCGATGCCATTAGAAATTGGTAACCTTCCCAGCTGATCTCAACCCTGCGGGGACACGGTCTATTTTCTATGTCATATATATTGCACGATCTAATGGAGCTGAACGCGGCCATATAATATACAATCGCATACGTGCGATATAAATTTTGACAGACTGTCCCTGGTTCATGACCGAGCATTTCTGTCAAGTATGACTGTGATGTAACCCTATATGTGACGTAGTTGATTATGACGTCAATACTTGTGTGGCAGATTGGATTCATCCATGGGCCTGTGAATATGAGTTATATATATAATGTCCGGCCCACATAACCTATATACAAAATCCAGCGTATATATATATATATATGGACTTTGAAGTTATAACCATACTTGTGTGGACGACAAATACGCTGGATTTTGTATATAGGTTATGTGGGCCGGATATTCCATGGTTGTGAGAACCAATACTACGTGGACAGATTTTCTTAGTATCGCGTATGGCATAGAGATGATGCTTGCTATTGTCTAAAAGCCTACTTGCACTATGTGGACCTCCGATGTGCACGTTACTTTTTTACCTCCACATAGCAAGGTCATATGTCGAAAAATGTCCACAGAGTACTAGTATTATAATAA
Source organism: Chaetoderma sp. LZ-2023a (assembly GCA_034401795.1). Lineage (NCBI taxonomy): Eukaryota > Metazoa > Mollusca > Caudofoveata > Chaetodermatida > Chaetodermatidae > Chaetoderma > Chaetoderma sp. LZ-2023a. The sequence goes on along the minus strand of CM067371.1, from coordinate 126,007,242 downwards.
TAACAACTATAATGGTGTGAAACAGCATAATTAAAGTAAGGCTGCTTTACAGGAACATATCTAGTTCATGCTAAGAAAGAGTGATTTAATCAGTATCAGATAGATGCCCCCTGTCAATGGACCGTTCCAAATTTATCCATCCAGTATATGACGTCATAATCAACTACGTGACGTGTAAGATGACGTCATAATCATGACTCGATAGTCCTTCTTTATCGATTAATAGTCCGACATGTTGTACGAATCGTGTCTTTACTATTTAATAAACATTCTGTTGAATATTTTGAAACTAATTTGACTGGACGCTGTTGTTGCCTATGCCCAGTCAAATTAGTTTCAAAATATTTAACGGCTTACTTGTATAGTTTTTTGGAAATTGATAGATAGAAAGTTCAGAGATCGATCGATCCCAACACGGACGAGGTGTGGGTGGTGCTTAGATAGAGATGGGCGGGGCATAGCTAAATCTGGAAAGGTAAATTGTGCCAGTCTTGTCCTGATGTCTACACACCTCCTTACGCAGTGCAATGCAAAACACCCCAGCACTTATCAGCCAACACCTCATCATTGACAGGTATATCTCTTTCACCTCCATATGGACAAGCTTAACTTTACTAACACAACTCATAGAATGTAGCGATCTCATTCAATCTTACACAATTAATCTACAATATTGAAATATTAACTAGAAAGCTATGTTGTAATCTGCACTGCTATAGGACACTCATGGTTAATCCTGCCAAATTACAGTTAGATGCACAACATTCACATACTATTCAAGTGTGTATAGTTAACTTCATCGGTCAATAGACCTTTCCAGTATTAGCCCATCCCTAGTTAAGCTCTACCCACGCTTCGCCTGTTGGGATCGATCGATCCCTGAACTCCCTAACTATCAATTTCCAGAAAACTGTACAGGCGTAAGCTGTTGAATACTTTGAAACTAATTTGACTGGGTGCTGCTTTTGCCAATGGCAGCAATAGCGCCCAGTTAATTTGCTTCAAAATATCCAACAGCATGTTTATTAAATAGTAAAGACACAATCTAATTACAAATATGAAGGTAATTGGCCTTTCCAGTTTATCCATCCGTCATATGACGTCATAATCAACTACGTTACGTGTAGGGTGACGCCATAATCATTACGTCATGAAAGACTCGCTTTAATCCATCATAAACGCTTAATAGTCCGTCAGGTTGTATGTTTGCAATTAGTTTGGCAAATGGCCACCTCAATTCGTGACATTGTGGCGATTAGAATCTAACACCCTTTTTACCAAGGACAAAAGAAAATATAGTCCTCACTGAATCACCAGTCCAGTGTTTCAGATGTATCGGATTTAAAAAATCAAAATCAAAGACCGATCAAGAATACATTTCAAGCTGATGGAGCGATGCCCATCAAAACGTCACGGAACGCAGCTGGTGTGTATGGAATAAGTGAGGATAGCCTACCTCGAACACAGCTGCTTTCATTCTACAACATAACAGTATACCAGGCACATATAAAACATATATCCTGACTCTGGCCTTACATCAGTCCACAAAATAGGAACAAATAGGAAAAGGCGGCATTAATAATGGACTCCTTAGATATGCAGATAATATCATCTCGACACAAATTGCACATATCATTAACTCTGCCTTTGAACAACACCTCACTGGCTTCCTATTGATGTTGTGGGAGAAGATACCCTACTCACACTCCCAAAGCCTAAGAAACCAACCAGACATCTTTCCAACCTGAGGCCAAAAATGCAATGTGACACTCTATAAAACTAATAAATTCTTAGCAGGCAGAATGGACGTAACTGTGCTAACATAGCATGGGCAGAACGAATGCTGACATCAGTAGTACTATCAAAGCATTAACACTTCTTAGTGATCTATAAGATGGGATAGCACGTGCATTTGATACCATCAAGAGATCACAGATCCTTACAAACTCTCCACCAAGCTGGCTAAGATGATGACGAAGTATGACCGGTGAGACGTAGCAAATACAAAATTAATGTTCTCGGCAAATCAATGCTTTCTGCATAGTTTGCAACATGAAAAGGATAACCACAAGGTGATGGTTTATCACCAGTGCTCTTCACTTGCTACCACGCCGCAGCTCTATCATCTGTTCAAGAAGATTTCACAAGACCAAAACCTCCAATTTCAATGATAGGTATGCCACTCCGTAGTATACAGTTGATGTCGAGTTTATCGCCGAGGAAAAGGTCCTCTTGATACACTACTTCCAATAGCAGAAGAACGGCTCAAGACTGCAACCCTCTTCCGGAAAGAAGCCAATACAGAGTTCGCTCACGTATACCTATCTGATACCACGGAAATGAATGATGACAGAAAGCTCTCCCTCGAGCCACTAAGAAGCAGAGGGGCAGAATCTTGGGTTCACTCCTCTGCAACTCTACCGACATTAGTCCTCGTTGCGTAGCAGGAAATATCGCTTTCCAGTCCTTTGGAAGTTGTGGATTTGTGGGTATAAACTCCCCATGAAAATCAAGATGCAGCTATATGATGCTACATGTGTTTTCATAATGCTGTACAATAACAACAGTTCAGCAGCTCCAAAACCTCTCTTGAACAAACTTGATTCTCGTCACCACAAACATATGCGAGTCATTAAAAATCATCACTGGCCACACTGTCTACTATCAAATATAGTCCTCTACAAACTGTTTAACACAGAGCCATCTCTGTGAGGGTAACGCAACAGGGTTGGTCTATGTTCAGACATGTTCTTTGAATACCAGACAAGAGGGCCAAGGGGCCAGTATCACTCACCTGGAATTATTGGCCACTGACACAGCCGAACAAAACAAGATGACCACTGGAAAAATTTACCAATCTCATTTCGGTGAAAAAGATTTAGCCAAATTTCGTTTAAAGGTTAATAAGTAGTCTTTCATATGATTTTCGGAATCCCTGATGGCCGCCAAACAAGAAATTTCTTTATTGATATACGGCCGCCATATTTCTTTTACATATCAACTTTCCATGAACAAACTTTAATGGACCTTAGTGCCTAATCTAGTCCAAGTGCTCTGACTCCACTCTATGCCCGGCATATCAGAATCGGCATAGGGTGGAGTCAGAGAACTAGGCCTATCCCTAATCATATCTCCCAAATTTCAGCCTGATCTGTTTAAGGGTACTTTAGACGAGGCCATTTTGCGCGAAAACTAGATCATTCAAGTTGGTCACCAAAACATTTGGACAATCAAGTGCCCTTGAACAAACTCGGATCAACTGTTGCTCCAGATGATGTTTCATGAGCTTTGAATCGATCCTCCAAGCGGTTTTGGAGATTTTCAAATTTCTAAAAATCTGCAAAAATCCAAGATGGCCGCCGACCAAACTGGCCGATCTTTTGAACAGACGTGAATCTCTATGCCCTATGGATACGTCCTGCTAAATATAATTGAAATTGGCATAGTGGTCGTGGAGAAGACTTTAAATTTACTACTGCTTTTAAGTATGGGAGGTTTTGAAGGGAACAAAATCAAGATGGCAGTCAAACCGTTTATCCAACAGTTTCGTAAGTGGAAACTTGAAATCGGCATATCCCAAAATAGCTATAAGACCAATTTCGGCTTAAAATCCATCAAAATAAAATATCCAATATGGCCCCCAAGCACGCTACAATTTGATTGATCCGTGGCGGCCATGTTTTTTTACCTATCAACTTCCCTTGTATAAACTTTAATGACCGATGGTTCCTAAGCACATCTCCAAAATTTCTGCGCCAATCCGTTCAGCGTTTCCGCGAGAACTAGGTCATGCAAGATGGCTGCCGAGCCATTTGGTCAATCAAGTTCCCTTGAACAAACTTGGTTCCACTCTTGCCCCAGATGATATGTCATGAGTTTTGAATCAACCCACCAAGTAGTTTCGGAGATTTTTAAAAAATCCATCAAAATCCATGATGACCGCTGGGCAAATTGGTCAATCTGCATCCTTTGAACAAGCTCTGATATATATGCCCTAAGGATGCTTCATGCAAAATATAATTCAAATCGGCCCAGGGGTTCTCGATAAGACATTGTAAATTCCTATTGCTTTGGTGTGGGAATTTTTGGCGGGCAAAGGTCCAAGATAGCCACGAAACCGTCTATCCGAGTTTCGAAAGAGGAAATTTGAAATCAGCATACTCATACACCTATATAAAGAATATATCAAATTAGAAAATCCAATATGGTCGTCAAACACGCTACATTTAATTGGTTTTATCTATCAATTTCTTTTGAACAAACTTTAATGGCCCTTAGTCCCTAAACATTTCTCCCAAATTTTGGCCCGATCAGTTCAGCAGTTCTGAGTATTCATTTTCGCGAAGACTGCCTGTAAACCTAAACATATATATATATATATATATATATATATATATATATATATATATATATATATATATATATATATATATATATATATATATATATATATATATATATATATATATATATATATATATATATATATATATATATATATATATATGTTTAGGTTTATGTACGAACAATCATTTTGAATGACTTACAGGTACTTTATATATATATATATATATATATATATATATAACCAATTTCGGCTTTAAAGTTCAAATAAAACAAGAGGCCCAAGGAAATTCACCTGGAACTTAGGCATTCAAACTGCAAAGCCATCGTCTAAGTACCGGCAGCACTATAAGGATTTGGCTAGAATTGCAACAAGAACACAGTTTACGTAAATTTTCCGGTGCACAACTTTTAATGATGTTTCCTTTCTAATCATACCTCGCAAATTTTGGCCCGATCTGCACAGTGGTTCTGGAGAAGTCGGTTTCGTCAAAATTATGTCATCCAAAATGTGCACCATTGAAGCATTTGGCCAATCACCTTAGAAAAACTTGGTTCAGCAGTTGCCCTAGGTGATGTATCATTATGCGATTCAATCCCCTAAGCTGTTTCGGAGATTTTTAAAGATGTTTCTAAAAATCGGCCAAAATCCAAGATAGCAATTGGCCGATCGGCTTTCTTAATGTAAACAAAGATTGGATGACAACGACGACGAGGATCCCATTGACACTGAAGGACAAACTGTACCAACCTAATTCTAAGTTTCGCTGATAATAAAATGGCAGGTGAGCTAATAACAAATAGGTTGAGATGAGGCTATGTGATGAACAAAGTTGTAATATAGTTCCTTAGCAGTGCTTAGCCAACCAACGTCCATTTGCAGGCCAAGAAAATGCCGTTTCTAAAACGTTGCAAAGACCAGTTTGGCCAACTTGACCATTAAATGGTTAACTTCTTAGGACTTCTTAGGATTAAACTGTGAAAGCTGGCTAATGCTTAAAGCCTCTATGACAGCCTCATCTTCTGTATATGTTTCACGTTCCCGTACTCCCGGTTTCCAATACTCTGGCATGAACTCATATTTCATATCCTGATTTGCCCAGAATTTATCAAAGACTACTTAAAATGCGAAGACAGATTTTGAACACACACTATCTTCTTTCAGGCTGTTCCGTATATCCACCAAATTATTTGTTACGGAGTATTTCCTTATATCTGTCTTGCTTTGCTGCTTGACAATCCTCAATGTATGGCCTATTGTGTCTCTCTCATCTGCTACATTTAGTAGGTATTTTGTCACCTCTGAGTCATATTTTTTACGGAGGATCTTATAGACCTCAATCATTTCCGCTCTCAGTCTCCCGTAACACATTGTTACCGTTTTTAGTCTTTTCAGTCTGTCTGCATAGTCGAAGTTCTTTAGCGTTGGTATTAGTTTTATTGCGCTTCTTAGAACATTTTCTATTACTTCAACATCCTTCGTTTTATACGGACTCCATACCCCAACAGCATATTCCAGATGCAGCCGCACTAATGCCTAGAAAGGTAAATGTTCGTCTGATCACGGCCATGGTGATGTTGGCTTTATTGGCTTGGGTTCGAATGTCCCTGGCAAAAGCTAGATTCTTGTCTACGTCTATTTCAATGTCCTTTTCTTGGTCCACCTGTTCCAAATGCAATCTCTTTCCCACCATGTGCATACACATGATACCTCTCCACGACTGCTTTGATCTTTCACTTTCAACCAAGAGGACGTTACATTTGTTGGGATGGAACCACACCAGCCAATTTGTCGGACCACTCCTGTAGGTGATCAAGATAAGATTGTAGGTCCTTTACACCACCCTCAGAGCTTATCTGCTTGTAAATCTTGGTACCATCCGCAAATAGGTATGATACTGATCATTGACGTATAGTACAAACAGTACCGTAACCAGCTCACTGCCCGCGATATCCCACTAGTTATCTGGTGATATACTGAGGACTGTCCATTCACCACAATACAGTATTTTCTCTTTGACAGGAAGTTTTGGATCCATTTCCGCATCTGTTGGCTTATTCTATAATTTTGTAACTTACTGATCAGCCGTCTGTGTTGCACCGTATCGATTGCCTTCATGGAGTCCATGTATATGGCAGCAATCTCTCCTGCCTTATCTGATATCGCAGTACAGTCAGCTAGTCCTTTCAATAATTACAGAGATGGATCTACCCATCATAAATCCAAATTTTCTTTTGCTAAAAACGTATTTTTGCATGTATCCAATTATTTCCGCTCTCACTATCTTCTCCATCACCTGGCCAGGCTCACAGGTCAGTAATTTCCTGGATCAGATTGTGTTCCTTTCTTGTAGATGGTGGTTACATTAGCAACCTTCCAGCTATCTGGCACTTTACCCTGTTTCAACGAATTGTTAAAAATAATAGTCAGTGGAATACATAAGCTTTCAGATAATTCGATGGGGGCCTTTCGGGTGCATATCATTTGGGCCAGGTGGTTTTGTTGACTTTCCGACTAGTGCTGTCACCTGCTTTCTTACCTGTGCATAATCCTTATGTTTATCATTATATTTCGATTCCATAAATCTTTGCCAACACCGATGTTTTCTTATCTTTGCCCATATATCGTCATTTAGTCCCATCTGATTGTGTCTATATCCTTGTGTATTCACCCCACCCTTTATCTTATGCTTTTCTTTCGCCTCGTTAAGTTTTCTCATAAGAATGTCAACCAGCCTGTTTTGATCATCTGCATTAAGCAGTCTTTTCCACTCAAGGTCTAATTCAGTTCCTATTCCTTGATAATTTCATCTGATTGTCTATATAGACAAGATTTGGTATTTGAACACTATGTCCACTGGCTCCTAGGAGCAGATATCTAACATCGATGTCAGCTCCGATCCAAACGAAGACCTAAACAATATACTGAAATGTATGGAATAATCAACTACAAGCACCAAATGAGATCTAAAAAAACCCCAAAACTAGGTATTTGTGAATGATACGCTGTAGTAGGAAAACCATCAGCAGAGCGGAAAGCATTACAGCTGCGCATCTGTTAAAGTGGTCAAAGTGAAGACTGCACCAAACTACGCAGGGAACGCAATAACACACTGCACCACATCAGCGAATGCTTAAAAGATCTTGCTAATCAACTAGACTCACTAGCAGATGAAATCACTGCCACGGATGGCTGTCACAAAAATGTTTCGGGCAACCCGAGCCCTGAGTTACTGACTACACACCACCACTCACTGTACACACCTCTGAAGGACTGACCCGTGCAAAGTCGAAACAATTCGAGAACGGTTCAAGTTCACTGACCACGATGTTGAGCCCTTGCACCCATACTCAGGAAACTCTAGGCCATTACTAACACCAATTGAAACAGTATAAGTTGAGAAGGGACTCAAAGCCCTGAAAAATGGACGTGCATCCGGACATGATGGCTTGAGCAATGAACTATTAAACTATGAAAATGACATTATCTCAAAACCGACCACACACCTATTCAATTCAGTTTTATGCACCACCTTCCCATCGAGGCTGTAGGGCTAGTCACCGTTATCGTGCTACCAAAGCCCAAGAAGCCGCCAGGACCTCTGCCAATCTGTGACCCAGCGTTCTACTCAACAGCCCATGGAAAATCCTATCCAATGTTACTCTATGCCGCATCCGAGACAAGATCGATGACTTCACCGGATCATGTGTGTCTTTAAATTTGAGCTCAACGCATACTTGTGTCAGTAGACAAATCCAATCACTGGAATTTCTACAAAGTGGGCATTGACATGTCATGAGCCTTCGGCACAATTAAACGCTCAAAGATCTTAGATGTACTACACCAGGCCAGTTACAATGAAGATAAGCTACCACTAGTGAGACTACTATTTACAGAAACCAAGCTGAGAGTACGAGTCAAGTCAGTGAAGTCTGCAGAAATTGAGACATCAATCGGCTCCCCATAGGGAGATGGTATATCCCTGTGCTTTTCACGTTACCTTGCTGCTACATTAAAATCCGTGCGGGAATATTCCACGAGACCAAAGCCCCCAGTGTCCATACTGGGTATGTCACTAGAGATCGAATATGCCGACGATGTGAAATTCATAGACGAGGAAAAGAAACCCCTTGACGAACGTCTCCCTATAGCTGAAATGAAACTAAAAATTGAGAATCTCTTTATATGAATGAATCCAAAAACAGAGTTCACCCACATATAACATTCTACAAAGCATGACACTAAAGAAAATGAGGATCCAATCGTGTCTACGAACCATACAGGCAAAGTACAATCCTGGGCTCACTGCTTTATAGTACTGCTGACATTGCTGCGTCATGGGGAACATTGCTGTCCAGCCCTTCTGGAAGCAATGGATTCGTAGATCAAAGATGCCCTTGACAAAAAGACTACGTCTATACAATGCAATCTGCGTATCCTTGATGATGTATAACTGAACAGCTGGGCAGCGCCAAAGGCAGTGCTAGACAAACTTGATACCTGCCACCGCAACCACCTATGCACCATCACTGGACACCTATGGCCAGACCATAACTTCCAATGATGCACTATACAAGATGTGTAACACATATCCGAGGTACATAAAGGGCGTCCATGTTTGGCCATGTGCTAAGGATGCCAGGGGACACAACAGCACAAAGCGCCTTGGAACTCGCCTTACTGGGAGCCAGCAAATACAAAGCCAGGAGAGGACGTCATTGTATAAATCTGTTAAGCATGCTACGAGGTGACACCAAGAAAGCAGGACTCGGTACAGTCAAATCAAGAAAGATTTTGGCTGAGGACAAGCTACTGTGGGCAAAATCGAAGAAGGATTGATTGCAGCTGTAGGAAGTTTCTACTACTACAGCCACAGAATACAGTAATCGTACATACTGACTCCTATTGGATTTGCTATAAGTGTTTTGCGATCATCAGCCCTCAAAGGACGTAATCGAAAGCTAGCCTCATAGGGTGCGGTTTTTTCTAGTATTTACTATGATTTCCTACACTACAGTTTCCTTTGATTTTCTGCAATTATCTACGTTTGCTAACAGGCAATCTTGGTTTTGCTGTAAAGATGGCGACCGATTCTGACACAATTATGAATGGAATCCGCTTTCTTTCTACTTTGTTGATTGTTCGAAGAAGGAAGGAAGCAAAGCGAGTCACAGAAAGGCTTTATATCCACCCGTGGGGATATATATATATATATATATATATATATATATATATATATATATATATATATATATATATATATATATATATATATATAAACAAACAAATATTTTAATGATTTCATGGAGATCTTTGGAATTTCAAGATTAGGTCCTACAGCCAAATACATTGATAAATCCAAACTTTTAGTTAAAGGATTTCAGGATATTTTCGGAAAATCAAAGATGGTCGCCATTAAAATCGAACATTTTAAATTCTTTATAGATGTTCTTGAATCTATCACCATAAGATCGTTCAAGGTAAATATGATTTAAATTCTCCAACCGTTTTAAGAGATATGTTATAAAGGATTTCCGGAAAATTCCCGGATCATCCAAGGCGGCATGCTCCTGCTGCTACTGTTGCTACTACTAATACGGCTGCTGCTACTGTTGCTACTACTAATACGGCTGCTGCTACTGTTGCTACTACTATTACGGCTACTGCTACTGTTTCTACTACTAATACGGCTACTGCTGCTACTACTAATACGGCTACTGCTGCTACTACTAATACGGCTACCGCTACTGTTGCTACTACTAATACGGCTACCGCTACTGTTGCTACTACTATTACGGCTACCGCTACTGTTGCTACTACTAATACGGCTACCGCTACTGTTGCTACTACTAATAGGGCTACCGCTACTGTTGCTACTACTAATACGGCTACCGCTACTGTTGCTACTACTAATACGGCTACCGCTACTGTTGCTACGACTAATACGGCTACCGCTACTGTTGCTACTACTAATACGGCTACCGCTACTGTTGCTACTACTAATACGGCTACCGCTACTGTTGCTACTACTAATACGGCTACCGCTACTGTTGCTACTACTAATACGGCTACCGCTACTGTAAATTGACATCATTGATAAATTGACTCCCATGCCAAAACTCGCGCTCCTCGTCCTACTGGAATGTCATTTTGTTTGATGAAGTGTGTTTCACGCATGTGCGGACATTACAATTGTCTAGTTGTTTTCAAGACCACCAGTTACGTGATACAATTGTCTGCGCTACCCAAGATTTAGTCCGCTACGTCAGCAAATTTTTTAACATGTTGAAAAATACTAGAAAACACAGGATTTCCTACGACATTCTACTTTACGACAGAATCGGATAGAATCATGTCGCGTGTGCTCTCACACTGTAAGATTTGCTAGGATGAACAACGCTGTCGCGTCGTATTCCTAAAGAGTCGTACGATATCGTAGCGAAATCGCAATGTGTGAGGTCAGTTTAAGACCACTAAAGATGAGAAAGAAACTAAAGTACCTCATGCAAAGCCCATAGCAGAAGCAAAAGTTAGAAAAGCTTTAACAGCTCTAATGAATGGCCGTACATGTGGACCTGACGGCATTAACATCTGATTAATAACCAGAAATGTGGTTACAATAAAACCATGAAACTTGACTTTGCAATGAGCTATGAAGCTTGACCTTAAACACAAAATAAATATAGGTCTTATCAACAAGAGGCCCAAGGGCATGTAACGCTAACAAGGACCATACGGATTTGAACCATTTGCATTTAAATACCAGTAGACATGATGGATAATTTTCGGGGAAAAAAAAATCAAAGATGGCCACCAAAGAAATTGACCAATCAAAATTCTCGTTTGATATGTTGAGGCCTATCGCCAGAGGATCATTCCACACAAATTTCGTTGAAATTGGACGACTAATTAAGGGGTATGGTTTTAAATGGTTCTGGAAACTTTTCAAAAAACCCAACTGGCCACGAAAAAATTGACCAACAAAGATTCTGAATAGAAGTTCTAGAGCCTATAGAATCCTTCCAGCCAAATTTGGATAAAATCCACCAAGCGGTTATCGAGAAGATGCATTTTGACAATTTCCGATAAATTTGTCCTAAAATTTGATTTTCACCAAAAAAATGTACCCATTAAAATTCTGAATATATGTTCGGCCGCCTACCGTGATAGCGTCTGTCTAGCCAACTATGGCTGAAATCTTTTAAGCGGCTAATGATGAGTAGCGTTTAGACAATTTGCAGTACATTTTTCATAAAATCTAAGGTTTTCCCCAAACAAGCGGTCCAAGGGGCTGTGACACTCACCTGGACTATTAGCTTTTGAACCATTTGCATTTAAATAGACTTGATGGATAATTTTCGAAAAACCCATGATCGCTACCAAAGAAATTCATCAGTTAAAATTTTTGGCTGATATGTTGAAGCCTACCGCCATAGGATCACTCCACCCACGTTTTGTTCCATTAATTAAAGAGCAGCGCTTTAAATAGTTTTGGAAAAGTTAAAAAAAAGATGACTGGCAAACAAATCGACCCACCAAAATTCTGAATAGAAGTTCTGTAGCCATCACCACAGAATCCGTTCGGCAAAATTTGGTTGAAATCGCTCAGAATGTTAAGGAGAAGAAGGAATTTGACAATTTCCGGTACATTTTTCATAAAATATAAGATTTTGACCCAAAAAATTGATGTATCAAGATTCAAAATGGAAGTTCGAGAGCCTATGACCATAGGATCCTTTCAGCCAAATTTGGTTAAAATCATTCAGAATGGTAATGACAAGAAGCAATTTGACAAATTCCGGTACATTTTTCATAGAATCTAAAATTTTCAACCAACAAATTTATGAATCAAAATTCTGATTGAATGTTCTGGATGGAGCCTACGACCATAGAGTAGTTTCAGCCAAATTTGGTTGAAATCGGCCAAGTGGTTAATGAGGAGTAGTGCTTTAAAGCAAAACTTGACAGATGGCGGACGGACAGTCTCCACGGCATAAGATCACTTGGCCCTTCGAGTCAGGTGAGCTAAAAATTGATCAATCAAAATTCTGAATAGAAGTTCTAGAGCCCACAATTATCATAGAATCCATCTAGTCAAATTTGTTTGAAATATGTTAAGCAGCTAAGGAGGAGTAGCATTTTGACCATTTCTGGTAGATTCTTCATAAAACCCTAAAAATTGATCAATCAAAATTCTGAATAGCAGTTCTAGAGCCTGCCATCATATACATATATAGAATGTATCTAGTCAAATTTGGTTGATACAAGTCAAGCAGCTAAGCATTTTGACCATTTCCGGTAGATTTTTAATAAAATCAAGATTTTTGTCCCCAAAATTGATCAATCAAAATTCTGAAATGAAGTACTAGAGCCTACCATCATAGAATCCAATGGCATCTAGCCAAGTTTGGTTGAAATATGTGAAGCAGCTATGGAGCAGTAGCATTTTGACCATTTCTGGTAAACTTTTCATAAAATCTAAGATTTTCACCCAAAAAACTGATCAATCAAAATTCTGAATAGAAGTTCTAGAACCTACCGGTACCACCATAGAATAAGTCTAACCAAATTCCAGGCCAGGTGAGGTAAAAACTTGATCAATCAAAATTCTGTATATAACTTCTGAAGCATAGTCTTATAAGGCCATTTTTGCCAAAGTAAGTTGAAATCTGCTAAGCGGTTAATAAGCAGTAGACTTTTTACAATTTTCAGTAAATTGTTAAAAAAAATCAAAGGTTTTCACACAAATAAATTGACCTATTAAAATTCTGTATACAAGTTCTGAAACTGAAAGCATTAGCGTCATTTAACCAAGTCGTTAATGAGTAGTGTTTTGACAATTTCCGGTAAATTTTTCATAAAATTTAAGATTTTAACCCAAATAAGAGGCCCAAGGGCCTGTGGCGCTCACCTTGACCATTTAGGCATTTGAACCATTTGCATTTAAATAGATATGATAGATAATTTTGGGAAAATCCAAGATGGCCATCCAAGAAATTGACCAATCAAAATTCTGAATAGAAATTCTAGTATACCTTGATAGGCTCACTCTAGCCAAATTTGGTTGAGATATGTCAAGCGCCTACGGAGAAGCAGTGTTTTGACAGTTTCTGGTAAATTTTTCATAAAATCTCAGATTTTTACCCCAAAAATTGATCAATCAAAATTCTGAATAAAATTTCTAGACACTACCACCATAGAATCCATTAGTGAAATTTGGTTGAAATATGTCAAGCAGCTGAGGAGTAGCAATTTGACAATTTCTGGTACATTTTTCATAAAATCTCAGATTTTCACCAAAAAATTTGCTGAATCAAAATTCTGTATGGAAGAGCCTATGGTCAAAGGATCCTTTCGAAAAATTTGGTTGAAATCGCTAAGAATGGTAAGAAGAAGCAATTTGACAATTTTCGGTACATTTTTCATAAAATCCATAGGGTCCTTTCAGCCAAATTTTGTTGAAATCCCTCAAAATGGTAAGAAGCAATTTGACAATTTCCGGGACATGTCATAAAATCTAAGATTTTCACCCAAAAAATTGATGAATTAAAATTCTGAATGGACGTTCTGGAGCCTACGCCCATAGGGTCCTTTCAGCCAAATTTGGTTGAAATCGCTGAGAATGGTAAGGAAAAGAAGCAATTTGACAATTTCCAGTACATCTTTCATAAAATCTCAGATTTTTGCCCCAAAAATGGATGAATCAAAATCCTGAATGGATGTTCTGGAGCCTACAACCATTGGGTCCTTTCAGCCAAATTTGGTTGAAATCTATCAAAATGGTAAGGAGAAGAAGTATTCTGACAATTTCTGGTAAACTTTTAATAAAACTAATAAAAAATAAAGATTTCCCCCCAAAAATTGATGAATCAAAATCCTGAATGGAAGTTGTGGAGCCTAGGACTATAGGGTCATTCTAGCCAAAATTGGTTGAAATCGGCCTAGTGGTTAATGAGTAGTGTTTTAAAGCAAAAGTTGACGGATGACGGACAGATGGACACATGGACGATCGCCATGGCATAAACTCACTTGGCCCTAAGGGCCAGGTGAGCTAAAAATTGACAAATCAAAATTCTGTACACAAATTCTGAAACCTAATCCCATCCAGTCAAATTAGGTTGAAATCTGCCAAGCCGTTAATGAGTAGTATTTTGACGGATGGATGACTGATGACAGATGGACGCCATGCATATCAGTGACCTTGATCTTTGACCAACATATCATTGTCTGATGCTGTGTCATTATAAGAAGGCATGTTCCCAAGTTTGGGTCCAGCAAGATTAACCAAACCTGAGATATAAACAGAAAAGTTGAGCTAAACAGAAAATGTTAATGTTTTTTTACCAAGGTCACAGTGACCTTGACCTTTACTTTAACCTTTTGACTCCAATGTCATCGTGAGATTCCGTATCATTATAAGGAAGCATGTCCCCAAGTTTGGCTCCAGTATGATTAACCAAACCTGTTGAGTTGAGCTAAACACAAATTGGACGATGACGCCGCCGCTGGACGACGTGCAGGGTATCGCAATAGCTCGTTTTACTTCGTAGAGTCGAGCTAAAAATGATAACTCTTTAAATATGCATCTCAACACAAATCGCACATGCCATCAACTCTGCCATTGAACAACACCTCTCTATCGATGCTGTGGTAGAAGGTACACTTATCGCACTCACAAAGCTTAAGAAACCACCCAGACCTCTATCCAACCTATGAGTGAGAATTTGGAATGAAAATCTGAAAAATTCTATTAAATGTGACATTATCTCATATTCGATGTCAGATTAACAAATTCACTCAGAACTGTCAGAGTAGTTTTAAAATAGGATGTCGTTGTGCTGACATCGTCTGGGCACAACATATGTTGACATCAGTAGTACTATCAGAGCTTTGGGAGTTCTACAAGATGGGAATCGACATGTCATGTACATTTGATAGCATTTATCACATAAGTACATTGATACTGCATGTGTCTACCATCGGAGTATCTTGACGATCTAGGTGCTCTCATAGTGAGGCCATTCCATGTATTTCTGCATGTTAATATGGACATTTATTATATTTCAACTAATTTTTCTAGAGAAAAAAGATTACATAACATAATGATTTCTAGGAAAATATATTTAATGTAAAGTCGTCGGTGCCATATTCACATTCATAAGTCATAACATATAAACTTACATTCAATAGGTCAAACACATGGAGAGGAGTATAGCTTTGCCTAACAATGGATATTTATTTGAATATGGGCAATAACATGTTCAATTATTTACTTTGGTTCACAATTTTTTCTAGACAAAAATGTTGGGGCGGACAATGAGTGATCGGTTCATTTGGCCCCGCTTATTTAAGGATTATTACATTCTTTTTAAACGTACAAAACCATTACTCAAAATCAACCTTATTATCTTAAAATTTGCTACACTCTACAGATATGAACAGAATAGATGATTTAATTTTGAAGACAAATGAATCCGTATCCTTGAGACAAATTCATAGAGACAATCTAATAGAGGAATCCAGTTTATGGATCAATCAGCTGATGTCATAATCAACAATGTCACATGTAGGCTGACATACATCATTATCAATTACGTCATGAACGGCATATCTAAGTCTGTCATAAATGCTTAATAGTCTGTCAAGTTGTACGAATTGTATGTCTTTACTAATTAATAAACATACTGTTACATATTTTGAAACTAATTTGCCTGGGCGGGGCAGCGAGAGCACTTAGTGAAATTAGCTTTCAAATATTCAACAGTGTACATCTGTACAGTTTTGTGGAAATTGAGATTCAGGGAGTGCAGGGATCGATCTATCCCAATACAGGCAAAGCATTGGCGGAGCTTAGCTAGGAAAGGGCAGCGCATAGCTAAAATTGGATTCCTATATTGATTATCACATACATTCAAACATGCTTCAGAGACAACCACCCTCTGTGGCCAAGGGTGGGTGGCTTATAGGACCACTTTTTTATCAAGGAATGACATTATCGATGTTTTGTCTTCCGGAGACATATCTTATGACGAGACCTGAACTGAGAGGCCACCTGTCTACAGTGACCATGTCTTAATGCTACATAAGCTTGTCATGTAACACAGGTGTCACAGTACTACCAAAGATGAATACAATGCCGCAATAAAGGCAGTGGCATAGTGGAAGATTTTGAAGTGCTGAAGCTTGGTGCGGGAGTGCAGGGAGGGGGGGGGGGGGTGTGTGTGTGTCAATACTGTACCTATGGGAGGTGTGTGATGTGCTAGAGCAGAGATCTGGTGTGCCCTGGCAGCAATACATCACTGCATACAGGTAAATCAATATGAGTAATCGCTTAAACACAACAAACTGATTATTGCTATTATATATCTGAATAATACTCTAAATGAGAATACAAAACAAACTTCAAGTAACACTAATGAGAAATATCCGCATTGTATTGCTTTAAATGACACGCAACTTTTGAAAATACGGTGCAATATTTTTCGAATCTACATGTGGTCGGAAAAGATCATCCTCCAGAAAAACATTGCATAATGACATCATTGCATGGTTTGTGATTAAATTCATACCAAGATATCACAAAGAAAATGATGGTTGAAGAAAATATTACATTATGACACTATCATATGGATTGTGATTGAATATCACAATACCACCCCACAATATTACAAAGATAATAACAGGTGGATAAAAGGATATATACAATGTATATATTTATATACATGTACATTAGACTTAGAGGTACTAGGATTGCTATGACAGTTGAAATATATTTCAGTTATGAAATAAATACAATCACAATTAGCACTATATTTGGGGTTTTTTTAAATAGAGAAAACTAAATGACTGAGTTGGATGGGTCATGATAATGGATTAGATGAAGAATTCCTTATGTTAGCGTAATCGCTGAATGGTTACAATGTTTGATTTGCTGAGTAATTGACTTATTGAATGATTATCTTAACATTTGGATGACTATTTTAACCCTTTAATGGCCACGATTTGCTAGGAAAATTCACATTTTTGTTTGTGAATGTCCATTTTCAGGATGAGATTATTTTTGAAAATTTACTAGTGGAAAGACTGGATCGATTATCGATCCAGTCATTTCAGTGGTAAATTTTCAAAAATAGTCTTCTCTTGGCCTGCAAATGGACATTTATCAAGAGCACTGTGGGCACCGGTTTTGGCCAGCTTGACCATGAAAGGGTTTTTCAACAATGAATTCCCCATATTTCATTGTCAATGCTACCATACAGGAAAACTGCTAAGTATTTTGAAATTAATTTCACTGGCAGCCATTGCTTCCTTCAATCAAATTAATTTTAATATATTCAACATAATAAATGTTATATTGTAAAGAATAACCATTTCAGGGATTTGTCAGTGAAAGGGTCAATGGTCCAGATTTCTCAAGAAAATTTAAATATTTGCTGTGTGAACATCCATTTGCAGGCCAAGACATGACAATTTAAAAAAAATTAACCCGTGGAATGACTGATGTGATTATTGAGCCAGCATTCCAGTGGTGCATTTTCAAAAATAGTTTTCTCTTGGCCTACAAATTGACATTCTTCAAGATCACTGCAGAGGCTGGTTTTGGCCGACTCGACCATTAAATATTTAATGACCATAATAGTCTGGTGAATATTAAACAACAATATTATCAGCCAAGGCTAGTAAATATTATATTAAATGGGCTTTATTTACTAATCGTGGCTGATACTTTTGATTATATTAAATTAGAACTAGTATGACAACATATCTATCATATCTGCTTTATTGCAATGGTGTTAGCCATATCCTGTGAAAAGCAGAATAAACATTCACATAATTTTCACTGTTACAGATATTCCCGTATTTTTCATTAGAAGACATTCAATGAGCCCATAAACAATATTATACTTAATTGTTTATACAATGAAAATAAATTAAACAATTTAGGCATTTAAAAGCAGATCTATTATAACAACACTTACCCCTTTAGTCCTCGAATTCGTTCATGAAAATTTTACTTTTCTCAAAGATACAACTAGAATGGTGCCAGGATTAAAAGAATGACCAATATATACATATGTCAAGTACATAGGCCAATAGGCCATGATATATATCAAGTGTCAGATCATTAATAAAACACAGGTGGGATTAAAAATATACACGTAAGCATATATATATATATATATATATAAAGATTATAACAAATGTGATGTCAGATAGATGTTATTATTGTAGACACAACGAAATATTATGCTGTAATTATAGATCTTACATACGTCAATAAATATTAGTCAATGAAATCTCTGGATGTCTACAATACAATAGATCTTTCCATTTTTAGCTATTCCCTGCCCATCTCTAGCTAAGCTCCACCCACACCTCGCTTGTGTTGAGATCGATCGATCTCTGAACTCCCTGACTATCAATTTCCAGAAAACTATACAGGTAAGCTATTGAATATTTTGGAACTAATTTTACTGGGCGCTGTTGTTGCCTATGGCAGCAACAGCGTCCTGTCAAATTAGTTTCAAAATATTCAACAGCATGTTTATTAAAGAGACATACAATTTGTACGTGTCAGACTATTAAGAGTTAGGGCCAAATAGAATCATTTATGACATAATGATTATGTCATCCAACATGCTGCTTAGCTGATTATGATGTCATATGAGGTCAGATGATAGATGGATACTCTAGAAAGGTGAATTGGACTGTAAACCTTGTATTGGATGCTCAAGACTCTTGTTACATCATAAGAATATTGCATCATTATGGTTTATGATGTCATTTTACAGTGGCATTGTTACATTGTGCAAATGTTGCATCCTAAATATTAATACATCATTATGACATATTATGACTGGTATTAAAGTCAATAGACCATTTTAAATTTCTGCTTCCAAAATAGATTTTTACTGTTAAAATCTGTATTTAAACCTTTCATCTATAAATTTCTCGTATCTCAATCACATGGTAAACAAACAAGAAAGATGTTGAATATTTTATAGTTAATATGGCTGGAAGACATTGCTGCTTTTAATTTCAAAATATTCTACATTATTGCAAAGAATGTACTTTTCCCAGATTTGTCATTCAAAACATTAACTCGACGCTCACAACATCTAGTCCAATAGGGGGAGGGGGGGGGGGGGGGGGGGGGGGGAGGAAAAGGGATGTTTATACAAAGCGGACATGAAGAATAAAAATCTGTAGGCCTATTAGGCCATTGTAAAATAAACTACAGTAATAGTAAAATGCTATATATTACTGAGATTGAACAGGGTAATTTATGTGTCAGCATCTTATATGTTAATATTGTGACAACACAGTCTAATTATGTCTTTAACCCTTTAATGGTCATGCAAGCCAAAAAACGGCCTCTGTTATGGTCTTGTAGAATGTCCATTAACCAATCAAGAGAATACAATTTAAAAAAATTAACCACTGGAATGACTGGCTCAATAACCGAGCCAGTCATTCTAGTGATAGCTTTTCAAAAATTGTATTGTCATGGCCTGTAAATGGACAGATATAAATAGGCAGATATTTAAATTTTCTTGAACAAATTTGACCATTAAAGGGTTAAGCCTGGTGCCTAGTGAAGCAGGTAAAACTATAAGTTATTACATTGTGTTTATCCGCACTTATTTATCAACACGGCATCAATGAGCCGGCCATCATAGAATGGACCTTTCCATTTTTAGCTATGCCCCGCCCATCACTAGCTAAGCTCAACCCACACCTCGCCGTGTTTGGATTGATCGATCCCCCGAATGCCCTAGCTATCAATTTCCTGAAAACTATACAGGGAAGCTGTTGAATATTTTGTAACTAATTAGACTGGGCGCCCAGTCAAATTAGTTTCAAAATATTCAACAGAATATTTATTAAATAGCAAAAGCAAACAATTTGTACAACAGCCCACGGACCGTCATCAAATATGCGTTCGTGACATACTTATCGAGGTCATTCATTATGATGTCATTGTACACATCACGCAGTTCATTATGACGTCATATGATGGGTGGGTACTCTGGAAATGTGAATTCATCAGATGGATAGACATACATGTATTGTATATACAGATGTAAATAAAACATAGCTGTAGCAAAAATCTACAACCCTTGCGCTAAGAAGACAACCTGGCTTGTGTATAAATTAATGCACAAACACAGGGTATATATATCTATATATATATATATCTGGTATCAATTGATTAGAGCAATAGCACACAGGTAATTAAGTATAAAATGTATAGATTTTGTAAAACTCGAATAAAATTTAATCGATTACTAACTTTATTACTACAATTTTTTTTAACATTTATTAAAATCAGTCCCAACCAATTCAGCACATGTACAAGGCAAAACAAACGATCGTTAATTGCTATAAAAAATATTGTAAAAATATAATATATATCCATTACAAATTTTCTTTACAAATTATTATTAAGGCATAAAAAGGTCAACAAAAACAAAATAACACAGACAGACAGTCGGCCATAAAGTTTGTCTTCATATGTAGACGCATCCTGAATGATATTGTATTAAAATTAAAATGCAATAAAGATCCGAACTTTAATTATTAATTAAAGAACTGATGTATGCATATTAACCCTTACTCCTTTAATGGTCACACCAGCCAAATCCGGCTTCTGTTATGGTCTTGTAGAATGTCCATTTACAGGCCAAGAGAATACAATTTTGAAAAATTTACCACTGGAATGACTGGCTCGATAACCGAGCCAGTCATTCCAGTGATAAATTTTCAAAAATTGTATTCTCTAGGCCTTTAAAAGGATATTCAGTAAGAAAATAATTAAATTTTCTTGACCAAATTTGACTATTAAAGGGTTAATAGTCATGCCAACTGAAATTACCCTTTGCAGTGGTCAGGAGAAATGTTCATTTGCGGAGTAAGATAAGAATATTTTTGAAATTTTATGACTGGAATGCCTGGCTCGATAAACAAGCCAGTCATTCCAGTGGGAAATTGTCAAAATAGCGTTCTCTTGATCAGCAAATGTACATTTATTTCAACCCTTTCTATGCTGTAAACAGGATTTGCAACATATGTCATAACTCTCTAGATAAATTAGTGCTGAATATTATGAAAACAATTGTCCTGAGATTTGTTGCAGCAACAGCTTACAGTCAAGTTGTTTTCAAAATATTTCGCGGATTTCATATTTAGCTCCTTCATGTAATTCAGAATAAAGGGAACAGGAAGTTACGACTGATAAACAATAACTTATTATCATTCTTTGAAATTGATAAACAAGAGGCCCAAGTTGCCTATATCACTCACCTGGAACACAGGCAGTTATACGAGAAAGGTCATCACTATAAATGGAACCCTAAGGTTTGGCCAGAACAGCAACAAGAACAAGGAAGTCTCCTTCCAAATTTGGTTAAAATCGGTCCAGGGGTCCTCGAGGACATTTTAAATTTTCCGTTGCTTTACTATGGGAGATTTTGGCTGAAAAAATCCAAGATGACCAACAACCTGTTTACCCGACAGTTTTGAGTGGAAAATTTGAGATCACCATTACCCATAAACCTATATAAATCCCATTTCAGTTTCAAAATTGATAAAAACAAATATGGCCGCATAGTACTGAATTCAGATTGGTCGATGGCAGTCATGTCTTTAACGTACTAACTTCCCTTGCACAATCTTGAATGGCCATTAGTCCCTAATTCTATCTGTTCAGCGATTCTGGACGTAATTTTCGCCAAAAAAACCCAACGTCATCCAAGATCCCCACCGAAGCATTTACTCAATCAAGTTCCATTGAACAAACTTTGTTCAGCTATTGCCCTAGATGAGGTTTCATGAGTTTTGAATCAATCCCCCAAGCGGTTTCTAAAATCTGCCGCTTGCCAAATTGTGGGATTAGCTTCATTTGAACAAGTTTTGATATCTATGCCATAGGGATGCTTCCGGCAAATATAAATGAAATCGGTTCAGTGGTTCTCGAGAATATCTTTTAAATTTCCTATTGCTTTAGTATAAACGAAATCTAGGATTTCTTTTTTCACGAGAGAGTTGATACTTACCTCCCTAATACTTTTGATATTGCTAAATATTGGCTTTCACTCAATAAACACTCAGATTTAAAACAGTTAGGTGCCCCTACTGGGCAGGGAGTCAGAGCGTAGTCTGGCGGATGCCAGCCCCACCACCGCGCATGCGCAGACTAGCACTTCCTCTGACTAGATTATTGGCTGACACACATGCAACTATTAAGAGCCTGAAGACCGAGCCTCTGTGGGGTGGAGAGGCCGGGTCCGTATCTAGGGAGGTAAGTATCAACTCTCTCGTGAAAAAAGAAATCCTAGATTTCGTTTATTTCACTTCAAGAGTATACTTACCTCCCTAATACTTTTGATATTGCCAGAATTCGAAAGTGAATCTGGCGGGAGGGAGGCGAGGTCAAAAGACCAGCTCATCCCTATACGCTTTTCTGCGTTTAAGGCACTTAAACTTCTGAAACTGTAAGAAAAAACAGTCAGGATTTGACTAACCATCGGATAACACCACCGATGTATGAGAGATGACCGAATGTCATATGCGCTCCCCCCCCCCCTCTTTCCTGGGAGGAAGAGTCGACTGACCTCAATGTCCTATACGCTCTCTACGTACAAGTGCCATGTACTACAGGACAGAGACGAAAAAGCTCCATTTTCGTAACTCTCAACAATGAACCACACAAATACACAAACCATCACCATATTAATAACGGGTAACGTGACAATACAATCAACAACGGACAACACATGAACAAGACTGACCTTGTTGAAATGGCTGCTGACATCATCTTCCCATTGGTAAAGACTGATGCAGGCCCAAAAAAGTGGGTGTTTCCATAAATTAATTGTGAAATATATAAGTAATGAGGAAAAAACCTCCTCAAAAAATATAAACCGAGTTATTTTTTCAAAATCGACAAGGCGAGAGGATTAGAGGTGTCACGGAGATAATGGTCTGTAAAACTTGACTCACAGTGCCACTGAGCCACCGACATAATATCATCCACAGGGACCCCATTAAATAGGGCAGTGGATGTCACTACGCCGCGGACACTGTGAGCCTTGGTCACGTCAACCTGCTTCCCGGTGGCGGATTTATGGCAAAAGTGAATGCATTCAACAATCCACCTGGAAATGGTGTCCTTAGAAGCCCTGCCATGGGGTTCAATATATGACAACCATAACGCTGACTGGTCGGTGCGCCACTCCGCCGTACGTTGTTTGTACCGGCGCAGCGCCCGGACGGGACACCATGCTTTAGAATTAGGATCATATCTAGTTAAAGCAGGCAAAATAATAGGTTGACCTGGATATTTCAACGACTGATTTTTAGCCAAGAAATTAATCCTAGGTAGCAGCTTAAGGCCTTCCCCTGAAACCACAAAACGGTCATCCTCGGCTGATAAGGCATGAATTTCACTCCTACGCCTAGCCGAGGCCGCAGCAATTAAAAACACAGTCTTCAGTGTTAATAGTTTCATAGAAATGGAACTAAGTGGTTCAAAAGGCTTATCACCTAGTACTTGAAGCACTAGCGATAAACTCCAAGACGGAATCACAGGTGGATTCCTTGGTCTTAGATTGCCCATGCCTTTAATTAATACATTTAATGTATTTACTTCATCACTTCCCCTCTTAGCCAAGCAAGGAATAACAGACATTAATGCCGATTTATAACCAGCAATAGAGTTAGGCTTGAGGCTATAGGCATCATAGAGGTGACAGAGGAAATCAGCTACTACTTGAATAGATGAATCCATTGGATCAATACATCTTTTTGAGCACCATTCTGCAAATCTGTTGATTTTATAATTATATGCTCTGGAGGTTGACCCCCTCCTGGCTTTGGCCATAAACATGGCTGCTTGCTCAGAAAAGCCCTCCTTAATTCTAGATTCCTTGACAACATCCACGCAGTCAATCTGAACATTGACGGATTGTTGTGAAGGACCTTGCCCTGGAAGATAATATCGTCCATCAGAGGCAGAGGAACCGGATTGCAGACCAGAAGGTCCAGCAGATCCGTATACCATGATCGGCTTGGCCAATCCGGGGCGATCAGAAGCACTTGGCATTCCTCTTGTCTGATTTTCTGAAGAATTTTTGGAATCAGGATTGCTGGAGGGAATGCGTATGCATACATTCTCCCCCAGCTGATAGCTAACGCATCTGTTGCGAAAGCGCTTGGATCCGGAATCGGAGAGACGTACGTCGTCATCTTCGCATTCTTCTTCGTTGCGAACAAATCGATGTTGGGTTTCCCCCAATGGTCGAACAGACGATCCGCCACACATTGATTTAGTTGCCATTCCGTGGGTAAAACACTCATCCTTCGGCTCAATGAGTCTGCTAGCAGGTTTAACCTTCCCGGAATATGAACTGCTTTCAAGGTAATCTGGTGATCCAGACACCAACAAAGCAGTCTCCATGTCATCATACAGAGACTGGGCGACTTCGTTCCGCCCTGGCGGTTTATGTAAGTCACAACTGTTGAGTTGTCTGAACGAATAAGAACAATCTTGCCCTGAACTTTCTGTAAGAAATGTTCCAGGCCCAGGACTACTGCTCTTAGCTCCAGTAGATTTATATGTTCCTTTGACTGTTCCGGATTCCAAAGCCCTGATATCGTGGACTCTTCCAGGCAAGCCCCCCAGCCCTCCATCGATGCATCTGTATACACAGTCACCTGAGGGTGGGGAGGGGTCAGCATAACCCCCACCAAGAGATTCTCTGTGAGCAACCACCATTGCAGGTGGTGAATCAGAGGCGCCAACACTGACACGTTCGAGTCCAGCGAACCTGTACTCTGGGTCCATTGTGTCATGAGAAACAACTGGATCGGCCGCCTGCGTAAGGCGGCCTGAGGAATGACTGGTTCCAAAGAAACCATCAACCCCAGCATTCTCAAGTAAACCCGTGCCAGGACATGACGACTGTCGCACACTGACTGAATTAACGAGATGAGTTTTTGCACTCTCTCCTGAGTAGGATAAACATATCCCGTCTCCAGATCGAAGAACATTCCCAGGTAAACAAACCTCTGGGATGGAGTCAGCTCTGATTTCGGAAAATTTATCATCCAGCCCAAATCCGAGAGAGTTTTCAAAACAATCACCAGATTGGCCGATAAAGCTTCCTTGTCGTGTGCCTTTAACAGCCAGTCGTCTATGTACGTGTGGACTGCTATGCTTCTCCTGCGGAGGTATGCTGTGATCGCAAGAACCACACGGGTGAAAACCCGAGGAGCCGTGGAAATTCCGAAGGGCAACACCCTGAATTCCCACTGTCTGCCCTGGAATGCAAATCTCAGGAAGCGACAGAAACTCCCGTGGATGGGGATGTGGAAATAAGCGTCCTTCAAATCTATCGACGCCGTCCACATCCCCCTCTCCAACCCCGCCAACACCGAGCGCACCGTTTCCATCTTGAAACTGGGCGTCTCGATGAACTTGTTCAATGGCTTGAGGTTGAGAATCGGTCTCCACCCTCCGGTGCGTTTTGTTACTAAGAACAGGGTTGAATAGAAGCCCGGACACCTTTGTGCCGGCTGAATAGCTCCCTTTTGTACGAGGGAATCTATCTCCTCCTCGATACACAACCTTTGCTCTGGATCTCTCGGAATGGGAGTCCAGACTGGCACTAGAGACAGTCGCGACGGCGGGCCTGTCTTCCACTCTGGATGATACCCGACGGAAAGCCATCGCAAGACTAAACGGTCCTGAGTTAACCGTTCCCACTCTTGCATGTGGTCGGCTAGCCGGCCTCCCACCGGTCCACCTAGGGACAGAGGTGGACACGAGGCATGCAAGAGCGGCACTGTCCCCGTCGCCATAAACACCGGAGTGGTTCTTACCGCGGTAACCGTCCCGTCAGGACCGATAACCACGCCCAGATCCTCGCGCTCCCCGCCCCGCCCCGCGCGCACCTCGGTGCGCGGGCGGCTGCCTGGCTGACGGCGCCTGAGGAACCTGCGCCCCCCTCGCTGCTGGCCGAATCGCACGCGGCCGAGGCCGACGCTGCGACGGTGGCTGGCCTCTGACTTGGCCAGCACCACCTCGAGCCTGCAGGGGACGATACGCAGGGGCCGCGGCGCGAACGTTAGCACGACGCAGCACCTCAAACTGCTCGCGCAGCGCCCTCTGGTTATTCACCAGGGTGACCGTCTCCTGGAGGTGTCGACATCCCTCACCTCCAAAAAGACCAGGACCCGTCATAGGCGTACGCAGTAGCCTATTGTACAGGTCCTGAGACGGGCACAGATTGTCCAGGGCAAACGTGCGTCTTGCCCGGACACTCCTGGTCACCGCCCGAGTCATACAGTCCAGCGCCAGGTTAATACCATCCTGGATGGCTCGCTGGACCGTGACCGGACTTGGCTGGCGCGATGCGGATGCCGTTACTACCCCCTGTAACAGCTGGGAGACGTGGGACAGAGCGGCAATCGAAGCCCTCCCACTCTCCTCCGCATCACGCAACGCGGTATTCGCCGAACGCAACGCGTTCGAGCACAAGACCCCCGTGTCAGAACGGGAGCCTGGCCGCGCATCCTCACCCAAAGCCGCGCGGTCATCCACGCTGGGCTTGGGTACCACACCGTACCGCTGGTAATCCAGGGGCACGATGCGACAACGCCTGGCCACCTCGCGAGGGGCCTTCGCGAGACGTCCACTCGACTTAATGGACGACTCCGCCGCCTCGAACATGTCAACGACATGCTCCGCCAGCGGCAGAGAAGGCATAGCGTTAGCAGTCGGTTTCCCAGCTAACCACGGCCTGTGGTCACGCTGGCTAGCCGACTGCTCCACGGGCAGATCAGGCCTAACGCTCACCAACCACTGGCAAGCGTCAGACCAATCCTCCTCCGTGGCTAACTGCGAGCGCTCTACAAGACGGGGGCCTTCGTCTTCCTCCTGAGCGCAAGCAGCAGAGCTTGACGGCGGGTACGCTGATACACCTGGCAAGCCAGGGAAAACATGCGGGCCTGACAGCACCGGCATGACAACATCACTGGTTTGACCAGGAGCAGGCGCCGTGGCAGAGCGCGGGGCATATACCGCCCCACCACGGGCCCGGCCAGCACCAGCAACACAGTCGGCAAGCCGAGGTATGCGGTACCGCTGGCCATCAGCAGCGCCCTGGGCCACCACCTGAACCGCGGACTCTACTCCAGGGTGAGTAAAACCGTGGAAGAAGCCGCCTGTATTCCCCGCGAGGGGTGCACAAACGTCTTCATCCATGTCCACGTCGTCAGACGGCGACCCTAGCAGGTAATCCTCATCACCCTGGTCAGAAAGATTAGACCCCGGGTCAGCAAAGAGAGCTAACCCGGGCTGACCAGGAACGGTGCCATAGGAGGTACTGGCCACCGCGGCGTGCGGATACCCCTGGACTGATAAGCAGCCCGCGGGTTCCAGCGACAACCGTCCACGGTCCCCTATCGGCGCGGCAATAAGCCTGCTGCCAGGGTCGTGGAACGCCCCCTCTAATGGGGCCACCTCTGAATCGTCGAACAACGGAA
Organism: Chaetoderma sp. LZ-2023a; assembly: GCA_034401795.1. NCBI lineage: Eukaryota > Metazoa > Mollusca > Caudofoveata > Chaetodermatida > Chaetodermatidae > Chaetoderma > Chaetoderma sp. LZ-2023a. The sequence goes on along the minus strand of CM067371.1, from coordinate 125,979,350 downwards.
GCGGTCTAAGGAAAACCGATCCAGAGGCGGGGATTACCTGCTCCGAAGCCGATGATGAGGACAGTAAAGGATTTGGTCCAGGAAGCATGCCACGAAGCAACTCTGGAACCAAATCCTTTATTGTCCTCTTCATCTCTCCCAACATCTCGGTCCGGAAGGCCTCCATATCCACCGCGGACGAGACCTTCCCCTTACCCTTCCTACTTACAACCTCTCGTTTCCGCTTCTTCTTCTTCTCCTCCTCTACCACCTTGTCCGTCGCCTGTAAGCATAAGAATTCGGACATTAACTCGCCCCCCCAGTGCTTACATATGTCACAATTAGCCAAGGGACCACAAGGGCTACATTGATAGCAAAGATGAGGCAAGAACCTATCAAGCAGAAATCGTCCAAAGGACGCGCAACCCGGTCCCTGAAATAGGGCAAAGGACGAGGAGTATGAGCAAACTAGTTAAGCTTAGACACTCAAACCAACTCAAAGAGAAGGAAAACGATCATAAAGATCAATATACATCAGAAACCAGCTATTGCAACTTGAATTGCTGATAAATACATAGCCAGGCTGATTATGACGTCATTAATCCCGTGACAGGAAAAAAATCGATCCCAACAAAACATCCAAGTGCAAGGACGAATTGTATGCTGAATGGATACGTCGACTACACAACCATCAGATACACATAGATAACTCTTTTCTGGCAAAAATGTTAATTATCTCCCTTTGCTTACTATAATTAACATCACCACATTATCAATAACTAGATACCTGACACCTTGTATAGACAAACCATCCAATGTGACGAACCGGAGTACTCCACCACCTGCACGCCTCTTAACTCTCTCCACCTCATGGGGAAGGAATTGGATCAAGAGGGCAAAGTGAGAAGACCTTTATACTAGGCCTCCAACTCACTGGACATAATTTTTCATTTGGTTAGATAACCTAACAGTGTTAGTAGGAAATGGAACCATGGTGGAGAGAAAACTAACTCTCTGCTGCTGTGATGCCACCATCTAGCGTCATACAGACCTGTGGACATAAACAGAAAGAGAAATTAGCCTTAGGTAGCACCGAGTTGACATAAACCAACTAACCAAGGCGCTTATCATGGTAAACGCGAGTCCCGGAAACACAATACACCGGGAAGAAAAACTCGCTAATTTTACTAGAAGTCACCTGATTTAAAGGTCCTAAGTCCCCCTTTGGCGAAGTGATCCTTCCTGCCATCCTAATCAGTGACTATCACACCAAAATAACACCACCAAGTTATGTTAAAACAGTTTATAGAGCAAGGAAAAGCTTTTGCACAAAAAAACATGTGTGATCTCTCTGCCAATAATCTAGCAAAGAGGAAGTGCTAGTCTGCGCATGCGCGGTGGTGGGGCTGGCATCCGCCAGACTACGCTCTGACTCCCTGCCCAGTAGGGGCACCTAACTGTTTTAAATCTGAGTGTTTATTGAGTGAAAGCCAATATTTAGCAATATCAAAAGTATTAGGGAGGTAAGTATACTCTTGAAGTGAAATGGGAGTTTTTGGCAAATTTGCAAGCAGCTACCCAATAATCTATATAAAATCAATTTTGGCTTCAAAGCCCATCAAATAAAAAAATCCAATATGGCTGCTAAACATGTGAATTTTTTTGCTTTTATGTAAGAAATTCCCTTGAACAAATATTTATGGCCCTTAGTCCCTAATCATATGTCACAAATTTCGGCCCGATCCAATCAGAAGACATTGTTTAAACATCATGAAAACTAGGTCGTCCAAGATGGCCACCGAAGAAGCTGGCCAATCACGTTCCCATGAACAAACTTGGTTCAGCTGTTGTCCTAGATAATGTTTCAGGAGTATTGAATCGATCCCCCAAGCTGTTTCTGAGATTTTTAAATATGTTTCTAAAAAATCGGCCCAAATCCATGATGGCCGCAGGGCAAACTAGTCGATTGGCTTCGTTTGAAAAAAACTTAGATCTCTATGCCCTAAGGATGCTCAATTCCTGCCAAATATTACTGAAATCGGCCCATGTGTTTTAAGTCATTTAGAGAAAATGTTGATGAACAGATGACGGATGGTCAGACCACACAGCATAAACTCAAATAACAAGTGCATTCAGAGATTACAAACTCGCCTGCTTTTGTAACATTATCAAAATTTCAAGATATATTTTATTATGACCAAACTCGTGAAATCCGAACGTACGGTCATACCCTGTCTTACAAGTGTTAAAATTTGAGCAAAATCTGCCACATAGTCTCATACATATCCATAGAACCAGAATTTGATCCTATCCGGATAAGGTTTCTTTTGTCAGGATCGTCATCAAATTCTGGAAATCGTCTTTCCCGGTAAGATCCATTGTTGTGCTAAAATTTGTGCCAAATTGGATGAGTAGTTATATACAGCTCTGGATACACAGCCATACAGATAGACACACAGACATAAATGCAATGACATTTTCTCCTTATGGGGCAAGGGTAATAAATGAATAATGTCAACACGGATATATAAACTCTCGTAAACCAGAGACACTTTATGGGGAGAGTGTGCCACTGTGGTTAGCATACTGATGTTCTCAACCTGCGTGTCTCGGTATGGGGCCATTTCACTATCAATCGAAAGATTGGCAATGGACCTTTCCATTTTTAGCTATGCCCCACCCATCTCTGGCTAAGTTCCACCCACACCTCACTCGTGTTGGGATCGATCGATCTCTAAACTTCCTGACTATGAATTTCCAGAAAACTATACAGGTAAGCTGTTGAACATTTTGAAACTAATTTGACTGGGTGATGTTGCTGCCTAGTTTCAAAATATTCAACAGCATGTTTATTAAATAGTAGAGATTCTTACAACGTGTCAGCCTTTTAAGAATTAAAGACGAGCCATATAGATTCCTTCATGATGTAATGATTATGATGTCATCCTACACACCGCTTAGCTGCTTATGACATCATATAACATCATTATTCTGGAAAGGTCTATTGGCGTCACTCAATATTCATGTCGTCTTCTTCTTCTTTTCGATCGCTGGTATCACACTTGGAGAGCCGTTCTCAAGATGAAATCTGTGGTTTTCTGCAGTTCTTCCACAGGCCCGTACAGCTTTTCAAGAAGAGGTTGACAAAGGCCAGATCTCTTCTCTGAGCAGCTGATACGTACTGCAACGTTGAAGTATGTGCTCTGTGGTCTGTTCTGCTTCTCCACAAGGACAAGCGGGCGATGTTGTAAGGTGGAACCGCCTGTACATGTGCTGGTTTAGTCTGTTGTGTCCAGTTCTGAGACGAAAAATGGTCACTTGCTCTGGCCTCGAGAGATGATGGTAGGCATCTTCTGATTGAGGTGTTCTATAGAGTGACTTGATGATAGTCTTCATCTCTGTATGGGTAACCATGTTTTCTGTCTGATTCTCTTCTTCACCCACCTTTGCCATCTTGTCTGCTTCCTCATTTCCTTGAACTCCACAGTGTGAGGGGATCCACTGCAGTGCTATCCGAAAGCATTTGATGGTTTGTAGTGCTTCTTCAAGTTGTGGCAGCTTACCTTTGGTGATAGCCTCAAGGACGGAGCGGGCATCAGATAAAAAGACAATCTGTGCACTAGGGTCAGCTGTTCTGCTGATGGTATTAGCTGCATGAACCAGTGCTTCGACTTCAGCTCTGTAGTTTGTGCAGTGTTTGCCTGTCAGTATTGCAGCTGACTCATGTTGTCCGTTTGGATACTGTATGTGCAGTCCAGCACCTCTGCTCCTAATTTCATCTTTGGCTGATCCATCTGTGTAGATCCTTATCCATGTCTCCTGAGGGTACATTTCTTCCAGCATGGCTATGGTCAGGGCCTTCTTGCTCACATCACTGTGTTCATCTTTGGTTGTGAGATGAGGTACTCATATTCATGTTATTGCCCCTCTTAACGAACAAGTATGAATGGGTAACTGTCTGGCTAGAAGTGCATCCCGTAAATCAAGACCTTTTGGTTTTCTGCTTATCACACATATGCATTATGTATAAGTAATGAAAAAATGTCAAAATCTTTATGAGCCAGATTGAATGCAAGCATGGTACATAAGAAGTGTAAAGGTTTATTGAAATAGGATAAGTTTCTGGTGAAATAAATCCACATTGAAAAACGTTAACCTTTTACCCAATTCTCAGATTGGATGGAGACCACTGCACACCATTCAGATTGTTACGTCTGCCTACTACCTCTCTGTATAGGGCAAGTCTACCTGGATCACGCACATGAAAAGGCCTTACTTTGACCCCTGTTTATAGATTGGCAAAATAACTGCAGACTATAATGGCAACTGGCATGGATCGATCATCCTCAATACCAATAGGCCTCCTCGGACCAATTAAAGACACTCCAGAAAACAGGAACATGAAACTGAGTGATCCATTTCCGAATCATTCCATTCTTCCAAAAGCCCTCAACTGAACATAAGTTGCAGGTATGCAGATTAACCCTGTAACTCTCAAATTTATTAAAGAAAATTTCAATGTCCATTTGCAGACCAAGAGAAGATTATTCTTGCAAACTTACCACTGGAATGACTGGCTCGATAACCGAGCCAGTCATTCCAGTGGTAAGTTTTCAGAAATAATCTTCTCTTGGTCTGCAAATGGACATTTAAGAACACAGCAGAAACTGTTTTTGGCTGATATGAGGGTTAAAAATGTCATGGGTAAGATCGTTTTTTTCTGTGTCGATGTCAGTGCCATGTTACAATGACTATGGAAACGTAAAAGGTTTCTTACTGTTGTCTGTTGTCATTGACAGAGAATACCAACAATGGAACTGATACAATGATTTTGATAAATGTTTGGGCAGTAGGATGAAGATTATTGTGTGGATACATTGGGGGTGTATAGACATGGATGGATGGAGAAAAGATAATCGTACATAAATCTCATTACTAAGACAAGTTTGTTACACAATGAGGGTTCACTGATCAGTCATTATTTTTGTTTTAATTTTATAAAATTATATAGCAGTCTGTTTCTGTCACCGGTGGAATGACATCAGAAAATCTCTGAGGAGTAATCAAGTTATTTTATCACTACGTGTACCTCACTGGCGTCAGTCATTGCTAATATCCCAGCATTCCTCAGGACAATCATTATTAATATCCCAGAAGTACTCACGACACTCACTGTTAATATCACAGCATTCCTCAGGCCAGTTATTGCTAATATCCCAGCATTCCTCAGGACAGTCATTGATAATATACCAGGAATACTCAGAAGAGTCATTGCTAATATCCCAGGAATACTCGGGACAGTCATTGCTAATATTCCAGCATTCCTCAGTTAGTCACAGCTAATATCCCAGCATACCTCGGGTCAGTCATTGATAATATCCCAGCATTCCATAGGCCAGTCATTGATAATATCCCAGCATTCCATAGGCCAGTCATTGATAATATCCCCGCATTCCACAGATCAGATAGAGTCATTAGTAATATCTCAGCAACCCATATCTTAGTCACTGCTAGTATCACCCTACTTAACCCTGTAACACTCATATCAGCCAAAAATGCTTCTGCAGTAGGCTTGAGAAATGTCCATTTGTCATTCCAGTGTTAAATTTCAAAAATACTCTTCTCTTGGTCTGCGAATGGACATTTTGAGAAAATTGAAATTTACTTGAATAAATTCGAGGGTTAAATGGTTAAGTCATCGCAAATATTCAAGCATTCCACATATCAGTCATTGCAACTATCCCCGCATTCCTCACTATGGCCATAACACATTAGTGTAGAGGAGTGGATATTAAATATATCTACTCTATTCCTCTATGCTTTATGCTCATCATTGTTTGTGTCATAGTTCCAGAGAGAGATATGATCCCGGGTAAGAGTTCGTTGACAGTAGATTACTGCCTTCACTTAATGCCATCTTGAACTGTTCTCTTCTCCAGCCATAGATAACACTGTTAAAGAATCCTTGTAAAGGAGCAGTAGCAGCCTGGGAACACAAGAGATAAGATGCATCTACATGTACTTACATGACTTAGGTACACATTCACACATCTATACATCAACAGGTCACCTATATAATGCCTTATTTGACTAATTCCTGACAACAAACATATAGGTAGAGGACACAATGGAGAGATGCATTTCCACCTATACCACGCCTATCTCTAGCTAAGCTCCGCCCATGTTGTATGTACTTCTGAATCGATAACACTTTGAACAAAGAATTCCCAGAATCTCAATTTCAAGACAACTATACAGGTACAATGTAAGCTTCTGAATATTTTGAAACCAATTTGACTGCGAGATTTTGCTGCCATAGGCAACACAGCAACAGTAGACAGTCAAATTATTTTCAAAATATTCAGAATATTTAGTAAATTTTGAATTTAGAAGACACAATTTAGACACTTCCTGTCACATAGTTACATAGTCCTTTTCTGCTGATTAAACAGCCTGTAGCAGATCTTCACATTCATCTTCGATAACTTCCATCGATTCCTCTTGTACCTGTTGTACATGTGGGTGGGTGCGGATGAGTTCGATGGGAAAGTAATTTTTGAACATCTGATTTTTATAAAACTTGTCAGACGATGCGTGTCCATTTTGAGTTGGACCTAAATCATTTGGGTGTGACGTCAGTGAACGAGTGGCATGTTTTTATTATGACATCAGATACTTGAGTGACAGAGTGGATCTCTCCACTAATGACAGCTGCATATCCTTCATTTTATCACTTTAAATCATGAAGCTGCTAAATTTAAATTTCAGGACAATGATCATAGGTAAGCTGTTGAATATTTGAAATTAATTTGTCTGGAAGTGTTTGCTGGCGCAGGGAAATTAATTTCTAAATACTCAACAGTATTTGCTGAAACTACAAATAATATTTCGTATATTTATTGTTTAGAATTCAAGTGTTTTGGTCAGCTGGGGTTTGCATAGGCTACAAGATACAGTATTGCCATCTTAACAGTCAAGAAAATCGAAATGTTTCCTCACTATGTCCATTTATTTGCATTTCCATGAAAACAAATTGCATCAGATCACCATTTATGATTACTACAAGGTCAGTGCAAATTAAGACAGTCACTGAAAATGTCAGCTTACTTATTTATCAAAGCCGGTAAATAAGAAATCAGACTTTGAAGTTACCTCCCTTGAATTATTGATAAAGGTGACAAAATTACAAGATTCAAACCAATTAATTAAAAGGGATCCATTTCTAGCTATACCCTGCCCGCCCATTTCTAGCTATGCCCCGCCCATTTCTAGCTATGCCCCGCCCATTTTTAGCTATGCCCCACCCATTTCTAGCTATGCCCTGCCCATTTCTAGCTATGCCTCGCCCATTTCTATCTATGCCCCACCCATTTCTAGCTATGCCCCACCAATTTTTAGCTATGCCCCGCCCATCTCTAGCTATGCCCCGTCCATTTCTAGCTATGCCCCGCTCATTTCTAGCTATGCCCCGTCCATTTCTAGCTAAGCTCCGCCCATTTCTAGCTATGCCCCGCCCATTTCTAGCTATGCCCCGCCCATTTCTAGCTATGCCCCGTCCATTTCTAGCTATGCCCCGCCCATTTCTAGCTATGCCCCATCCATTTCTAGCTATGCCCCGCCCATTTCTAGCTATGCCCCGTCCATTTCTAGCTAAGCTCTGCCCATTTTTAGCTATGCCCCATCCATTTCTAGCTATGCCCCGCCCATTTCTAGCCATGCCACGTCCATTTCTAGCTAAGCTCCGCCCATTTCTAGCTATGCCCCGCCCATTTCTAGCTATGCCCCGTCCATTTCTAGCTATGCCCCGCCCATTTCTAGCTATGCCCCGTCCATTTCTAGCTAAGCTCCACCCATTTCTAGCTAAGCTCCGCCCACGCTTTGTGTGTTGGGATCGATTTATATACTTTGAACCCTGAATTCCCAGATTCCAAAATTCAAGATAACTATACACTCAGGTTAGCTGTTGATTATTGACTGGGTTGAATATTGACTGGGTGTTGTTGCTGCCTATATAGCACCAGTAACATTAATTTCAAAATATTCAGTAGAATGTTTATTAAATAGTACAATCATCAGTCATACAATTCGTACAGTTGACAGAATATTCAATGTTTATGACAGAGATAGATAGCTCACTATATATTGTAACGTCAGCTTATATATACATGTATGTGATGTAATGAACATTTCCATTTATAGCTATGTCCCACCCATCTCTAGCTAAGCTCCAACCACACCTCGATGGTGTTGGGATCGATCGATCTCTGAACTCTCTGACTATCAATTTACAGAAAACTATGCAGGTAAGCGGTTGAATGTTGCATATGGCAGCAACAGCATCCAGTCAAATTAGTTTCAAAATATTTAACAGCATGTTTATTAAATATTAGAGACATACAATTTGTGCAATATGTCAGACTATTAAGAGTTAAAGACGGGCCAAATAGAATCATTTATGATGTAATGATTATAGCATCATCCTAGTCTACATGCTGCTTAGCTGATTATGACGTCATATGATGTCAGGTGATAGAGGGATACTCTGGAAAGGTCCATTGATTATGATGGCAAATACTTAAGTGACAGGTCAGTTCCGTGGAAGTTTGGTAGGAGAAGTTCTACTGCATATAATTAAGAATTTAACGATTGAAATTCCAGTGTCTTCATTTACCGATAGCTATATAAGAACGCTCTTGAATATTTTGAAACAAATTTAACTGGAACAGCTCCCATTCAAATTAGTTTCAAAATAATAAATAGAATATTCCTCACATCATGAAAAATTTGCAGTTTCTGGTCAGTAAGGGTTAAAGTGTTAAACAAGCTAATATGAGTGTAGCGCAGACATCATCCATCATGCGAAATCTCAAAATAACTGCAAGGGTGCGCAAGGTATTGTACCACCTCATTGAGCAAGACAGGGTAGGGTGCATGTGGGTGATTAGACGGGATGAACGAACTTTGATGTGGTGTACACTACAAATTAGTAATCCTTAACATGGTTCCGGAACAAAAATCAGGACAGAAATGGGACAAAAATGAGTCAGGAGAATTCTGATGGATAAGGCAAAATGTTTGAATGTGTTTAACAAAAATTATAAATGCCCTAAAATACGGAAAATCTGATCGATCTTTAGCATTGTGTTTACTGCCCTTCATAAAAACCGAAAAATGAATCTGAACTGGAACTTGACAATGTAATATACATCACATTTTCATTTGTCCTGTTTTTACCAATCAAAATTGCCTATGTTCAGTACTTTTTAAAGAAAATGTTTGTCTTATAACATCAAAAACATAAAATTGTTAAGAGGATGTGAAGCAGGTTTGTTATTTATGACAAATGCTTTTGAAATTAAATGAGCCTTTGACGGTAAGCGCATTGATGTTTTGATTTTGTTTTCTTTGTCCCATTTTTAGCTTGTATTTGGTTAAAGGATTACTGATGTGAACTATAATTCTGATGATCAACACCTGTGATGAGGTGTAATTATAATGATGAACATCTGTGCTGATTGGTAATTCTAATAAGGAACACCTGTATTTAACACACCTGTATAATATAGAGCCAATAGTAAGATCCCATGTTAAACTCTGATGCTGGTGTGAACAGAGAGATTAAACCCAGAATCAATGCTGAGAAAAGAAATATAACAAAACATAAAGCTTCTGTAAGAAAATACACTGTGTATGTTCATACAGAAGATAATTAAATTAGCAATACTCATATAAGTATGTATCATTTGTACTATGGAAGCATACATCAGGGACTTGCTAGATAAGAGGCGCTCTATCAATTTCACAGAATGTGATAAAAGCCTCTCCTTTCACACAGAATGTTTTGTTCAAGAGTCTATCTGCTTAGCAAAAGATATGTTTGAAGATGATTTGTAAAAAGCTTTTATTCATCTGTGATGCAATTAATTACATGTGAGAAAAGGACTCTTTTTCTGGAGACATTTTTGAATAACTCTGGTGCTAATGGAGGGATCTTCTCCAAATTTGAAGGGAAGTATGCCGCGGGGTCCTGAGCAGATAGCCGCGGGGTCCTGAGCAGATAGCCGCGGGGTCCTGAGCAGATAGCCGCGGGGTCCTGAGCAGATAGCCGCGGGGTCCTGAGCAGATAAGCCAATTTTGGGGTCTGAAATGCAATAGCAACAACTTTTAACAACAGTTTTCTATAGACAATTTTTACACATTCGTCAATAATTCTGGTTCTACTGATGCAATCTACTCCAAAATTGGGTGGAAGCTTGCGTATGAACACATATGCCTATTTTGTCACCAAAATTGGGTGGAAGCTTGCGTATGAACACATATGCCTATTTTATCGCCAAAAGATAAAACACAACAGCTTAGTGCTTTCAAAATAGACATTTTTAAAGCATTTTTCAACAACTCTAACGATCTTTCCTGAACTTGGTTTGATGTGTGCCTCTGGGGTTCCGAAGACATATGCCAAATCCTAATGGTAAAAAACAAAATGCATCACCATAACTTTCAGCAACATTGTTTCCAAAATAGACACTTTTGACATTACGGTAGACCGACTGCTAAATATTTTAATGATGCTGGTATTGGACAAAGTTGTCGTTGTTAAAAACATTTTCGTTCAAAATAAAAAGAAATTGCCTTTTTGGATTGCCTTTACTTTTTTGGGGATTTTCTTCTGAAGCCAGCTCCTGTTGGACAGTGTTAACTTATGCAGCACAATGTAATGCAACAAAATATATTTTAACATATGATTCCATTCCATATAAATTAACATTATATTTTTAGTTGTCAAGTTGAATTAGAGACACGTATCCCTAAATCAATTTCACAACTAAAGAAATTATATTAATTTATACGGAATGAAATCATCATATGTTAACATTAATTTCTTTTCATTGCCTTGTCGTACACAATTTAAGTTATTAAACTTAAACAATTTTAACGATTTTATTTCCAAGCATTCGAGTGTGTAAATTATTTACGATTTCTGTTGAATAGTAATTCAACAGCTTTCCTGTTTGTTTGCCCCAAGTTTGAGATACAGCGAATTTATTGGTAAGTGTTAAGGATTTTCTCTTTAATCACTCACATGTCACTCGCTTGTATTAACATCATACAGGCCGTTCCTGCAACATGTTCACTTTTACATGTCCCCGAGATCATAGTTGATACAAGCGACTGAATGCAAGATGCTGACATAAACTTGTATACGATTAACCCTTTCATGATCAGGCTGGCCAAAAACAACTTCTGCAGGGATCTTGAGGAATGACCATTTGTAGGCTATGATAAGACTATCTTTTTTAAAGTTACAAATGTAGCTCTGAGCCAGACCCTCCAGTGGCAAGCTTTCTTACATAGTTTTATCTAGTAGGTCACCAAATGGACATTTACTGGACAAAAATTTCAATTTTCTGAAGAAATAAAGACATAGTCATGTTAGTCAGAACAGAAATTTAAAAATTCTAGAAGCATTCGATTCTAAACATGTAGATTAAACTTCAACACAAATGACACCTTTGAATACACATGTACTTACAAGGCAGCCAACAGAAGACAAATACAGATTCATACAGGATAGTCTGGTTTCGCACACTAAGACTTTCTTTATGCTGTTGATAACCCAGCAAGCCTGAAGAATAAAATATTTCATTTCTACTATGTAACCATCTAATAACAAGAGCTCCGCAAATGGCTCATAATATCCCGCCATAATGACAAACCAATGAATAGAGAGCTATCAGAAAATAGTTAATTCTTCCTCAGACCTAGACTAGTTATCCTATGAAGTTTCAAAACAATCCGTCAAATGATCATGGAGTTATTGTCCAGAAACCAATTTTCACAATAGCCGTCTGGTGGCCATATTGGATTTCAGATCATCTTCGATTTCAATAGGTTTCTTCCTCAGACATAGTTCAGTCATCCTATGAAGTTTCAAAGCGATACGCTAAATGGAAATGGAACAAGAACGACGCTCAGAGATTGCTAAAGTATGCCCTGCATTCCGCCTAGCACAAACTCCCACCGAAGATTGGTCCCTGTACCCTTGACCGTTGACACCAAAATCGATAGGGTTCTTCGAAACACCAAGGAAAAACCTCCCACTCATGATTAGCAAAGATTCATTTCAATCGAACTCGAGTTACCATCCGGGAACGCAATATTACTACTCACCATGACCTTGACCTTTGACCGTTTGGCGCAAAAACTAATATGGTTCTTCGGACCACCAAGGACAAGCTCCCACGGCAGAGTGGTAATGATCCATTCAATAGAAATCATTAGTTATCATCTGAAAGCGCAATATTATGTAATTAATTAGGTCACCCACCGTGCCCTTGACCGTTGATGCCAAAATCGCTAGGGTTCTTCGGATCAACAAGGACAAGCTCCCACAGGATTTGGTAATGATCCATTCAATAAAAATCGAGTTATCATCTGAAAGTGCAACACTACGTAATTAATTAGGTCACCATGACCTTGACCTTTGACCGTTTGGCGCAAAAATCGATAGGGTTCTTCGGCCCACTGAGGACAAGCTCCTACACCCGATTGGTAATGATCCCTTTAATAGATTCCGAGTCATCATCCAGAAACGCAATATTACGTAATTAATTAGGTCACCATGGACGGACAAAGCAAATGCTATATACCCCCATATATTTATATTAGGGGGGGGGGGGGCATAGTTATCGCTCATTTTCAAGATGGCCACTGGGGGCTGATGGCTATATTGGATTAAGGATCAACGTCGATTTCAATAGGTTTATTCCTCAGATGTAGTCCGCTCATGCTCTGAAGTTTCAAAGACCTAGTCTTACTAACCAATAAAGTTTTAAAGCGATCCATTAAATGGTAATGGGGCTATCATCCGGAAATTAATTTTCAAGATGGCTATCCATGGCTGGTGGCCATCTTGGATTTCGGATCATCATCTATTTCAGTAGGGTTCTTATCTAGACATGCATAGTCCAACTAGCCTGCACAGTTTCAAAGCGACCTGACAAAAGGTAATGGAGTTATCATTCGGAAACCAATTTTAAGATGGCTGTGGGTGGCTGGTGACAATCATGGATTTCGGATCATCGTCAAGTTGGAGAAGTTCCTTTATCAGGCTTAATCCAACCACCCTGTGCAATTTCAAAGTGATTCGATAAATAGTAAGTCATTATCCGGAAACCACTCTGCCACCCGCCAGTTCCCCAACACACTTGCTTGTCCACCTGCCCATCCACGAGGATGGCACGATCACATAATGTCCTGTCAATTTTTTAGCAGGGTATGAAAAGTGGTATTTGGCTGTGAAAAGCTATACTGGACTCTAAAAGGAAGTATTGGACTGTGTCTAAAGTCTGTATTGGACCTAACAGCATTTAAGCAAATCTTCATGTCTAATATAAGAACACAATAGCATTGTACAAACATCACATCCAGGAGTTACTGTGCATCCTATGTGTAATTCAGTAATAATATGGCACGAATATCTCAATAACTGCGGCGAAGACGCGTAGCAACCGACAGCATTCTACATAATCTCCTCTACAAAACAATTAAGATTGGGACACTGGGAGTCACTTGGTCACGTTGAAAAATGAAAAGCTCTCATTGGCAAGGTATTATCAGGAATTTGACATTAACATGATAAAGGGGAGATAACACATGAACAATTAACCTCTACGTTGTGCAGTTCATGGATTGTGAGTCAAAATACATGTACATGTAGCGCTTGCAGCGCTCTTAAGAAATGACCTTTTACTGGGCAAGAGACACGTTTTACCCACATCGTTGAGTGTTGCGCAAATGTGAGCATGGAGTGCTTCAGCTATTGTTGTTGTTGCTGTTATTGTTGTACTTAAGACATTTTTTAATAGCTCTGGTTCTACTCGAGGGATCTTCTCCAAATCTGGAGGGAAGCATACCCGTAGGGTAAAAACCAACAACAACAGCTTAAGATAAGTTTTAAAAATAGATTTTTTCTGCATTCTTCAATAACTCTGGTTCTATTGGTTCAATCTTCTCCAAGCTCCGCTGGAAACTTGTCCATGTCATCATGTCACTCCGAACATGTATGCCATTTTTGTGTCCAAAGGATAAAACGCAACAGCAACATTGTTTTCAAACTAGACATTTTAAAACATTTTTCAATAACTCTAATGGAGCGATATTTTCTCTGAACTTGGGTTGATGTGTGTCTGTGGGGTCCCAAAGATGTATGCCTACTTTTCTGTAAAAAAGTAAACAGCAACAGCTTTGTGCAACACTGTTTCCAGAAGACACTTTTGACCTTACAGTGGGCCGGTTGAAAAAATATATAAACGGCGCGGTGACTGGACAAACTTGTCCTTGTTGAAAATGGACCAGTAGAATGGATGGCTTGATAACCAAGCTATTGATTAAATTTAGAAAAATAGCCTTCTCATCGCAGCAAATGGGCCGTGACTAACAAAAAACATTTGATTTTCTTGATCAATCTAAAATCTTAAAGGATGAATCAGCTTACCTCTGGAAGCCACAGTACGTCTGTATGTTCTTAGAATAAACACATACAAAATCTGAATTGAAAAGAAAAAACAATTCTCCATAATTGTTAAGTGTAGTTAATTTTCAAAACAGAACAGTGTATTACTTATCTCCATCGCATATTCAGGACATGCAATAGTTTATTTGTCGAACATGTGCTATCCCTTTAAAGGTCACAATTCATCAAGAAAATGTAACGTCACTCATAGACAATTTCCATTTGCTGACCAGACCAATATTTTTAAAAACAATTCACTAGAGTAACTGGCTGTTACTGAACCTATCCCAGTGGTATACTGTCTAAAATATTTATCGCTAAGATTACAAATGTCTAGCTTGACCATTATTGACCCTTTAATGGCCAGAGTGGCCCAAACCGGCCTCTGCAGTGGTCTTGACAATGTCTATTTGCAGGCCAAGAGAAAACTATTTTTGAAAATTTACCATTGGAATAACAGGCTCGATAAAAGAGCCAGTCATTCCAGTGGTTTGGTCTGCAAATGTACATTGATTGAGCAAAAATGTTGATTTTCGACCTCTGTAGTGGTTTTCAGTAATGTCCATTTGCAGGCCAAGAGAAGACTATTTTTGAAATTTTACCAATGAAATGACTGGCTCGGTTACCGAGCCAGTCATTTCATTGGTAAAATTTCAAAAATAGTCTTCTCTTGGCCTGAAAATGGAAATTCAATAAGTAAATATTTAAATTTTTAGAAGAAATTTAGTCATTAAACGGTTATTATCTAAGCGCCATAGGAATCACTAAAATGTAGATCAAGGTGGTTCATTAAGACATCTGGTCCACTAGTAAGATGACCATGTGTCTTTTGACAGCCCATTTGTCAATCATCCATTTTTTACCACCTGGCATTAAGAATGAGCTCAGGTAGCAAAACATTTCATTTTAGTTCAACTGATATTGCAACTAGCATTAAGTTTGTCTGTCAAATCTTTGACATGCCCGACAATGCTTCCTACATTGCAACAATACATGTAGGTCAAACTTGTGGTATGCTATGCATGAATATCCATGCTGGGAGTTTGTGTACTTCATGTACAGTACTTATGTAATCATAATAAACGAAATCTAGGATTTCTTTTTTCACGAGAGAGTTGATACTTACCTCCCTAATACTTTTGATATTGCTAAATATTGGCTTTCACTCAATAAACACTCAGATTAAAACAGTTAGGTGCACTACTGGGCAGGGAGTCAGAGCGTAGTCTGGCGGATGCCAGCCCCACCACCGCGCATGCGCAGACTAGCACTTCCTCTGACTAGATTATTGGCTGACACACATGCAACTATTAAGAGCCTGAAGACCGAGCCTCTGTGGGGTGGAGAGGCCGGGTCCGTATCTAGGGAGGTAAGTATCAACTCTCTCGTGAAAAAAGAAATCCTAGATTTCGTTTATTTCACTTCAAGAGTATACTTACCTCCCTAATACTTTTGATATTGCCAGAATTCGAAAGTGAATCTGGCGGGAGGGAGGCGAGGTCAAAAGACCAGCTCATCCCTATACGCTTTTCTGCGTTTAAGGCACTTAAACTTCTGAAACTGTACGAAAAACAGTCAGGATTTGACTAACCATCGGATAACACCACCGATGTATGAGAGATGACCGAATGTCATATGCGCACCTCCCCCCCCCCCCCCCCCCCCTCCTTCCTGGGAGGAAGAGTCGACTGACCTCAATGTCCTATACGCTCTCTACGTACAAGTGCCATGTACTACAGGACAGAGACGAAAAAGCTCCATTTTCGTAAACTCTCAACAATGAACCACACAAATACACAAACCATCACCATATTAATAACGGGTAACGTGACAATACAATCAACAACGGACAACACATGAACAAGACTGACCTTGTTGAAATGGCTGCTGACATCATCTTCCCATTGGTGAAGACTGATGCAGGCCCAAAAAAGTGGGTGTTTCCATAAATTAATTGTGAAATATATAAGCAATGAGGAAAAACCTCCTCAAAAAATATAAACCGAGTTATTTTTTCAAAATCGACAAGGCGAGAGGATTAGAGGTGTCACGGAGATAATGGTCTGTAAAACTTGACTCACAGTGCCACTGAGCCACCGACATATCATCCACAGGAACCCCATTAAATAGGGCAGTGGATGTCACTACGCCGCGGACACTGTGAGCCTTGGCCACGTCAACCTGCTTCCCGGTGGCGGATTTATGGCAAAACTGAATGCATTCTACAATCCACCTGGAAATGGTGTCCTTAGAAGCCCTGCCATGGGGTTCAATATATGACAACCATAACGCTGACTGATCGGTGCGCCACTCCGCCGTACGTTGCTTGTACCGGCAAAGCGCCCGGACAGGACACCATGCTTTAGAATTAGGATCATATCTAGTTAAAGCAGGCAAAATAATAGGTTGACCTGGATATTTCAACGACTGATTTTTAGCCAAGAAATTAATCCTAGGTAGCAGCTTAAGGCCTTCCCCTGAAACCACAAAACGGTCATCCTCGGCTGATAAGGCATGAATTTCACTCCTACGCCTAGCCGAGGCCGCAGCAATTAAAAACACAGTCTTCAGTGTTAATAGTTTCATAGAAATGGAACTAAGTGGTTCAAAAGGCTTATCACCTAGTACTTGAAGCACTAGCGATAAACTCCAAGACGGAATCACCGGTGGATTCCTTGGTCTTAGATTGCCCATGCCTTTAATTAATACATTTAATGTATTTACTTCATCACTTCCCCTCTTAGCCAAGCAAGGAATAACAGACATTAATGCTGACTTATAACCAGCAATAGAGTTAGGCTTGAGGCTATAGGCATCATAGAGGTGACAGAGGAAATCAGCTACTACTTGAATAGATGAATCCATTGGATCAATACATCTTTTTGAGCACCATTCTGCAAATCTGTTGATTTTATAATTATATGCTCTGGAGGTTGACCCCCTCCTGGCTTTGGCCATAAACATGGCTGCTTGCTCAGAAAAGCCCTCCTTAATTCTAGATTCCTTGACAACATCCACGCAGTCAATCTGAACATTGACGGATTGTTGTGAAGGACCTTGCCCTGGAAGATAATATCGTCCATCAGAGGCAGAGGAACCCGATTGCAGACCAGAAGGTCCAGCAGATCCGTATACCATGATCGGCTTGGCCAATCCGGGGCGATCAGAAGCACTTGGCATTCCTCTTGTCTGATTTTCTGAAGAATTTTTGGAATCAGGATTGCTGGAGGGAATGCGTATGCATACATTCTCCCCCAGCTGATAGCTAACGCATCTGTTGCGAAAGCGCTTGGATCCGGAATCGGAGAGACGTACGTCGTCATCTTCGCATTCTTCTTCGTTGCGAACAAATCGATGTTGGGTTTCCCCCAATGGTCGAACAGACGATCCGCCACACATTGATTTAGTTGCCATTCCGTGGGTAAAACACTCATCCTTCGGCTCAATGAGTCTGCTAGCAGGTTTAACCTTCCCGGAATATGAACTGCTTTCAAGGTAATCTGGTGATCCAGACACCAACAAAGCAGTCTCCATGTCATCATACAGAGACTGGGCGACTTCGTTCCGCCCTGGCGGTTTATGTAAGTCACAACTGTTGAGTTGTCTGAACGAATAAGAACAATCTTGCCCTGAACTTTCTGTAAGAAATGTTCCAGGCCCAGGACTACTGCTCTTAGCTCCAGTAGATTTATATGTTCCTTTGACTGTTCCAGATTCCAAAGCCCTGATATCGTGGACTCTTCCAGGCAAGCCCCCCAGCCCTCCATCGATGCATCTGTATACACAGTCACCTGAGGGTGGGGAGGGGTCAGCATAACCCCCACCAAGAGATTCTCTGTGAGCAACCACCATTGCAGGTGGTGAATCAGAGGCGCCAACACTGACACGTTCGAGTCCAGCGAACCTGTACTCTGGGTCCATTGTGTCATGAGAAACAACTGGATCGGCCGCCTGCGTAAGGCGGCCTGAGGAATGACTGGTTCCAAAGAAACCATCAACCCCAGCATTCTCAAGTAAACCCGTGCCAGGACATGACGACTGTCGCACACTGACTGAATTAACGAGATGAGTTTCTGCACTCTCTCCTGAGTAGGATAAACATATCCCGTCTCCAGATCGAAGAACATTCCCAGGTAAACAAACCTCTGGGATGGAGTCAGCTCTGATTTCGGAAAATTTATCATCCAGCCCAAATCCGAGAGAGTTTTCAAAACAATCACCAGATTGGCCGATAAAGCTTCCTTGTCGTGTGCCTTTAACAGCCAGTCATCTATGTACGTGTGGACTGCTATGCTTCTCCTGCGGAGGTATGCTGTGATCGCAAGAACCACACGGGTGAAAACCCGAGGAGCCGTGGAAATTCCGAAGGGCAACACCCTGAATTCCCACTGTCTGCCCTGGAATGCAAATCTCAGGAAGCGACAGAAACTCCCGTGGATGGGGATGTGGAAATAAGCGTCCTTCAAATCTATCGACGCCGTCCACATCCCCCTCTCCAACCCCGCCAACACCGAGCGCACCGTTTCCATCTTGAAACTGGGCGTCTCGATGAACTTGTTCAATGGCTTGAGGTTGAGAATCGGTCTCCACCCTCCGGTGCGTTTTGTTACTAAGAACAGGGTTGAATAGAAGCCCGGACACCTTTGTGCCGGCTGAATAGCTCCCTTTTGTACGAGGGAATCTATCTCCTCCTCGATACACAACCTTTGCTCTGGATCTCTCGGAATGGGAGTCCAGACTGGCACTAGAGACAGTTGCGACGGCGGGCCTGTCATCCACTCTGGATGATACCCGACGGAAAGCCATCGCAAGACTAAACGGTCCTGAGTTAACCGTTCCCACTCTTGCATGTGGTCGGCTAGCCGGCCTCCCACCGGTCCACCTAGGGACAGAGGTGGACACGAGGCATGCAAGAGCGGCACTGTCCCCGTCGCCATAAACACCGGAGTGGTTCTTACCGCGGTAACCGTCCCGTCAGGACCGATAACCACGCCCAGATCCTCGCGCGCCCCGCCCCGCCCCGCGCGCACCTCGGTGCGCGGGCGGCTGCCTGGCTGACGGCGCCTGAGGAACCTGCGCCCCCCTCGCTGCTGGCCGAATCGCACGCGGCCGAGGCCGACGCTGCGACGGTGGCTGGCCTCTGACTTGGCCAACACCACCTCGAGCCTGCAGGGGACGATACGCAGGGGGCGCGGCGCGAACGTTAGCACGACGCAGCACCTCAAACTGCTCGCGCAGCGCCCTCTGGTTATTCACCAGGGTGACCGTCTCCTGGAGGTGTCGACATCCCTCACCTCCAAAAAGACCAGGACCCGTCATAGGCGTATGCAGTAGCCTATTGTACAGGTCCTGAGACGGGCACAGATTGTCCAGGGCAAACGTGCGTCTTGCCCGGACACTCCTGGTCACCGCCCGAGTCATACAGTCCAGCGCCAGGTTAATACCATCCTGGATGGCTCGCTGGACCGTGACCGGACTTGGCTGGCGCGATGCGGATGCCGTTACTACCCCCTGTAACAGCTGGGAGACGTGGGACAGAGCGGCAATCGAAGCCCTCCCACTCTCCTCCGCATCACGCAACGCGGTATTCGCCGAACGCAACGCGTTCGAGCACAAGACCCCCGTGTCAGAACGGGAGCCTGGCCGCGCATCCTCACCCAAAGCCGCGCGGTCATCCACGCTGGGCTTGGGTACCACACCGTACCGCTGGTAATCCAGGGGCACGATGCGACAACGCCTGGCCACCTCGCGAGGGGCCTTCGCGAGACGTCCACTCGACTTAATGGACGACTCCGCCGCCTCGAACATGTCAACGACATGCTCCGCCAGCGGCAGAGAAGGCATAGCATTAGCAGTCGGTTTCCCAGTTTCCCTGTGGTCACGCTGGCTAGCCGACTGCTCCACGGGCAGATCAGGCCTAACGCTCACCAACCACTGGCAAGCGTCAGACCAATCCTCCTCCGTGGCTAACTGCGAGCGCTCTACAAGACGGGGGCCTTCGTCTTCCTCCTGAGCGCAAGCAGCAGAGCTTGACGGCGGGTACGCTGATACACCTGGCAAGCCAGGGAAAACATGCGGGCCTGACAGCACCGGCATGACAATATCACTGGTTTGACCAGGAGCAGGCGCCGTGGCAGAGCGCGGGGCACATACCGCCCCACCACGGGCCCGGCCAGCACCAGCAACACCCTCGGCAAGCCGAGGTATGCGGTACCGCTGGCCATCAGCAGCGCCCTGGGCCACCACCTGAGCCGCGGACTCTACTCCAGGGTGAGTAAAACCGTGGAAGAAGCCGCCTGTATTCCCCGCGAGGGGTGCACAAACGTCTTCATCCATGTCCACGTCGTCAGACGGCGACCCTAGCAGGTAATCCTCATCACCCTGGTCAGAAAGATTAGACCCCGGGTCAGCAAAGAGAGCTAACCCGGGCTGACCAGGAACGGTGCCATAGGATAAACGAAATCTAGGATTTCTTTTTTCACGAGAGAGTTGATACTTACCTCCCTAATACTTTTGATATTGCTAAATATTGGCTTTCACACAATAAACACTCAGATTTAAAACAGTTAGGTGCCCCTACTGGGCAGGGAGTCAGAGCGTAGTCCGGCGGATGCCAGCCCCACCACCGCGCATGCGCAGACTAGCACTTCCTCTGACTAGATTATTGGCTGACACACATGCAACTATTAAGAGCCTGAAGACCGAGCCTCTGTGGGGTGGAGAGGCCGGGTCCGTATCTAGGGAGGTAAGTATCAACTCTCTCGTGAAAAAAGAAATCCTAGATTTCGTTTATTTCACTTCAAGAGTATACTTACCTCCCTAATACTTTTGATATTGCCAGAATTCGAAAGTGAATCTGGCGGGAGGGAGGCGAGGTCAAAAGACCAGCTCATCCCTATACGCTTTTCTGCGTTTAAGGCACTTAAACTTCTGAAACTGTAAGAAAAAACAGTCAGGATTTGACTAACCATCGGATAACACCACCGATGTATGAGAGATGACCGAATGTCATATGCGCTCCCCCCCCTCCTTCCTGGGAGGAAGAGTCGACTGACCTCAATGTCCTATACGCTCTCTACGTACAAGTGCCATGTACTACAGGACAGAGACGAAAAAGCTCCATTTTCGTAACTCTCAACAATGAACCACACAAATACACAAACCATCACCATATTAATAACGGGTAATCGTGACAATACAATCAACAACGGACAACACATGAACAAGACTGACCTTGTTGAAAATGGCTGCTGACATCATCTTCCCATTGGTAAAGACTGATGCAGGCCCAAAAAAGTGGGTGTTTCCATAAATTAATTGTGAAATATATAAGTAATGAGGAAAAACCTCCTCAAAAAATATAAACCGATTTATTTTTTCAAAACCGACAAGGCGAGAGGATTAGAGGTGTCACGGAGATAATGGTCTGTAAAACTTGACTCACAGTGCCACTGAGCCACCGACATAATATCATCCACAGGGACCCCATTAAATAGGGCCGTGGATGTCACTACGCCGCGGACACTGTG
Organism: Chaetoderma sp. LZ-2023a; assembly: GCA_034401795.1. Lineage (NCBI taxonomy): Eukaryota > Metazoa > Mollusca > Caudofoveata > Chaetodermatida > Chaetodermatidae > Chaetoderma > Chaetoderma sp. LZ-2023a. The sequence goes on along the minus strand of CM067371.1, from coordinate 125,957,327 downwards.
AGCCTTGGCCACGTCAACCTGCTTCCCGGTGGCGGATTTATGGCAAAACTGAATGCATTCCACAATCCACCTGGAAATGGTGTCCTTAGAAGCCCTCCCATGGGGTTCAATATATGACAACCATAACGCTGACTGGTCGGTGCGCCATGCCGCCGTACGTTGTTTGTACCGGCGCAGCGCCCGGACGGGACACCATGCTTTAGAATTAGGATCATATCTAGTTAAAGCAGGCAAAATAATAGGTTGACCTGGATATTTCAACGACTGATTTTTAGCCAAGAAATTAATCCTAGGTAGCAGCTTAAGGCCTTCCCCTGAAACCACAAAACGGTCATCCTCGGCTGATAAGGCATGAATTTCACTCCTACGCCTAGCCGAGGCCGCAGCAATTAAAAACACAGTCTTCAGTGTTAATAGTTTCATAGAAATGGAACTAAGTGGTTCAAAAGGCTTATCACCTAGTACTTGAAGCACTAGCGATAAACTCAAAGACAGAATCACAGGTGGATTCCTTGGTCTTAGATTGCCCATGCCTTTAATTAATACATTCAATGTATTTACTTCATCACTTCCCCTCTTAGCCAAGCAAGGAATAACAGACATTAATGCTGACTTATAACCAGCAATAGAGTTAGGCTTGAGGCTATAGGCATCATAGAGGTGACAGAGGAAATCAGCTACTACTTGAATAGATGAATCCATTGGATCAATACATCTTTTTGAGCACCATTCTGCAAATCTGTTGATTTTATAATTATATGCTCTGGAGGTTGACCCCCTCCTGGCTTTGGCCATAAACATGGCTGCTTGCTCAGAAAAGCCCTCCTTAATTCTAGATTCCTTGACAACATCCACGCAGTCAATCTGAACATTGACGGATTGTTGTGAAGGGCCTTGCCCTGGAAGATAATATCGTCCATCAGAGGCAGAGGAACCGGATTGCAGACCAGAAGGTCCAGCAGATCCGTATACCATGATCGGCTTGGCCAATCCGGGGCGATCAGAAGCACTTGGCATTCCTCTTGTCTGATTTTCTGAAGAATTTTTGGAATCAGGATTGCTGGAGGGAATGCGTATGCATACATTCTCCCCCAGCTGATAGCTAACGCATCTGTTGCGAAAGCGCTTGGATCCGGAATCGGAGAGACGTACGTCGTCATCTTCGCATTCTTCTTCGTTGCGAACAAATCGATGTTGGGTTTCCCCCAATGGTCGAACAGACGATCCGCCACACATTGATTTAGTTGCCATTCCGTGGGTAAAACACTCATCCTTCGGCTCAATGAGTCTGCTAGCAGGTTTAACCTTCCCGGAATATGAACTGCTTTCAAGGTAATCTGGTGATCCAGACACCAACAAAGCAGTTTCCATGTCATCATACAGAGACTGGGCGACTTCGTTCCGCCCTGGCGGTTTATGTAAGTCACAACTGTTGAGTTGTCTGAACGAATAAGAACAATCTTGCCCTGAACTTTCTGTAAGAAATGTTCCAGGCCCAGGACTACTGCTCTTAGCTCCAGTAGATTTATATGTTCCTTTGACTGTTCCAGATTCCAAAGCCCTGATATCGTGGATTCTTCCAGGCAAGCTCCCCAGCCCTCCATCGATGCATCTGTATACACAGTCACCTGAGGGTGGGGAGGGGTTAGCAAAACCCCCGGCAAGAGATTCTCTGTATTCAACCACCATTGCAGGTGGTGAATCAGAGGCGCCAACACTGACACATTCGAGTCCAGCGAACCTGTACTCTGGGTCCATTGTGTCATGAGAAACAACTGGATCGGCCGCCTGCGTAAGGCGGCCTGAGGAATGACTGGTTCCAACGAAACCATCAACCCCAGCATTCTCAAGTAAACCCGTGCCAGGACATGACGACTGTCGCACACTGACTGAATCAACGAGATGAGTTTTTGAACTCTCTCCTGAGTAGGATAAACATATCCTGTCTCTAGATCGAAGAACATCCCCAGGTAAACAAACTTCTGGGATGGAGTCAGCTCTGATTTTGGGAAATTGATCAACCAGCCCAAGTCTGTGAGAATTTTCAAAACAATCTCCAGATTGGCGGACAAACTTTCCCGGGTGTGCGCTTTCAACAGCCAGTCGTCTATGTACGTGTGGACTGCTATGCTTCTCCTGCGGAGGTATGCTGTGATCGGAAGAACCACACGGGTGAAAACCCGAGGAGCCGTGGAAATTCCGAAGGGCAACACCCTGAATTCCCACTGTCTGCCCTGGAATGCAAATCTCAGGAAGCGACAGAAACTCCCGTGGATGGGGATGTGGAAATAAGCGTCCTTCAAATCTATCGACGCCGTCCACATCCCCCTCTCCAACCCCGCCAACACCGAGCGCACCGTTTCCATCTTGAAACTGGGCGTCTCGATGAACTTGTTCAATGGCTTGAGGTTGAGAATCGGTCTCCACCCTCCGGTGCGTTTTGTTACTAAGAACAGGGTTGAATAGAAGCCCGGACACCTTTGTGCCGGCTGAATAGCTCCCTTTTGTATGAGGGAATTTATCTCCTCCTCGATACACAACCTTTGCTCTGGATCCCTCGGAATGGGAGTCCAGACTGGCACCAGAGAGTCGCGACGGCGGGCCTGTCACCCACTCTGGATGATACCCGACGGAAAGCCATCGCAAGACTAAACGGTCCTGAGTTAACCGTTCCCACTCTTGCATGTGGCCGGCTAGCCGGCCTCCCACCGGCCCACCTAGGGACCGCGGTGGACACGAGGCATGCAAGAGCGGCACTGTCTCCGTCGCCATACACACCGGCGTGGTTCTTACCGCGGTAAGCGTACTGTCAGGAACGATAACCACGCCCAGATCCTCGCGCGCCCCGCCCCGCCCCGCGCGCACCTCGGTGCGCGGGCGGCTGCCGGCGCCTGAGGAACTTGCGCCCCCCTCGCTGCTGGCCGAATCGCATGCGGCCGAGGCCGACGCTGCGACGGTGGCTGGCCACTGACCTGGCCAGCACCACCTCGAGCCTGCAGGGGACGATACGCCGGGGCCGCGGCGCGAGCGTTAGCACGACGCAGCACATCAAACTGCTCGCGCAGCGCCCTCTGGTTATTCACCAGGGTGACCGTCTCTTGGAGGTGGCGACATCCCTCACCTCCAAAAAGACCAGGGCCCGTCATAGGCGTACGCAGTAGCCTATTGTACAGGTCCTGAGACGGGCACAGATTGTCCAGGGCAAACGTGCGTCTTGCCCTGACACTCCTGGTCACCGCCCGAGTCATACAGTCCAGCGCCAGGTTAATACCATCCTGGATGGTTCGCTGGACAGTGACCGGACTTGGCTGGCGCGATGCGGATGCCGTTACTACCCCCTGTAACAGCTGGGAGACGTGGGACAGAGCGGCAATCGAAGCCCTCCCACTCTCCTCCGCATCACGCAACGCGGTATTCGCCGAACGCAACGCGTCCGCGCACAAGACACCCGTGTCAGAACGGGAGCCTGGCCGCGCATCCTCACCCAAAGCCGCGCGGTCATCCACGCTGGGCTTGGGTACCACACCGTACCGCTGGTAATCCAGGGGCACGATGCGACAACGCCTGGCCACCTCGCGAGGGGCCTTCGCGAGACGTCCACTCGACTTAATGGACGACTCCGCCGCCTTGAACATGTCAACGACATGCTCCGCCAGCGGCAGAGAAGGCATAGCGTTAGCAGTCGGTTTCCCAGCTAACCACGGCGTGTGAACACGCTGGCTAGCCGACTGCTCCACGGGCAGATCAGGCCTAACGCTGGCAAGCCAGGGAAAACACGCGGGCCTGACAGCACCGGCATGAGAATATCACTGGTTTGACCAGGAGCAGGCACCGTGGCAGAGCGCGGGGTATATATAGTCTCACCACGGGCCCGGCCAGCACCAGCAACACCCTCGGCAAGCCGAGGTATGCGGTACCGCTGGCCATCAGCAGCGCCCTGGGCCACCACCTGAGCCGCGGACTTTACTCCAGGGTGAGTAAAACCGTGGAATAAGGCGCCTGTATTCCCCGCGAGGGGTGCACAAACGTCTTCATCCATGTCCACGTCGTCAGACGGCGACCCTAGCAGGTAATCCTCATTACCCTGGTCAGAAAGATTAGACCCCGGGTCAGCAAAGAGAGCTAACCCGGGCTGACCAGGAACGGTGCCATAGGAGGTACTGGCCACCGCGGCGTGCGGATACCCCTGGACTGATAAGCAGCCCGCGGGTTCCAGCGACAACCGTCCACGGTCCCCTATCGGCGCGGCAATAAGCCTGCTGCCAGGGCCGTGGAACGCCCCCTCTAATGGGGCCACCTCTGAATCGTCGAACAACGGAAGCGGACTAAGGAAAATCGATCCAGAGGCGGGGATTACCTGCTCCGAAGCCGATGATGAGGACAGTAAAGGATTTGGTCCAGGAAGCATGCCACGAAGCAACCCTGGAACCAAATCCTTTACTGCCCTCTTCATCTCTCCCAACATCTCGGTCCGGAAGGCCTCCATATCCACCGCGGACGAGACCTTCCCCTTACCCTTCCTACTTACAACCTCTCGTTTCCGCTTCTTCTTCTTCTCCTCCTCTACCACCTTGTCCGTCGCCTGTAAGCAGCACAAGAATTCGGACATCAACACGCCCCCCCAGTGCTTACATATGTCACAATTAACCAATGGACCACAAGGGCTACATTGAGAGCACAGATGCGGCCAGAACTTTACATGAATAAAACGACCACAGGACGCGCAACCCGGTCCCTGAAACAGGGCAAAGGACAAGGAGTATGAGCAACTAGTTAAGCTTAGAAACTCAATCCAACTCAAAGAGAAGGAAAACGATCATAAAGATCAATATACATCAGAAACCAGCATAGCGCTTGAATAGCTGATAAACACATAGCCAGGCTGATTATGACGTCATTAATCCCGTGACAGGAAAAATTCGATCCCAACAAAACATCCAAGTGCAAGGACGAATTGTATGCTGAATGGATAAGTCGACTACACAACCATCAGATACATATAGATAACTCTTTTCTGGCAAAAATGTTAATTATCTCCCTTTGTTTGTTTACAATAATTAACATCACCACATTATCAATAACTAGATACCTGACACTTTGTATAGACAAACCATCCAACGTGACGAACCGGAGAACTCCACCATCTGCACGCCTCTTAACTCTCTCCACCTCATGGGGAAGGAATTGGATCAAGAGGGCAAAGTGAGAAGACCTTTATACTAGGCCTCCAACTCACTGGACATATTTTTCATTTGGTTAGATAACCTAACAGAGTTAGTAGGAAATGGAACCATGGTGGAGAGAAAACTAACTCTCTGCTACTGTGATGCGACCACCTAGCGTCATACAGACCTGTGGACATAAACAGAAAGAGAAATTAGTCATAGGTAGCACCGAGTTGACATAAACCAACTAACCAAGGCGCTTATCACGGTAACCGCGAGTCCCGGAAACACAATACACCGGGAAGAAAACTCGCTAATTTTACTAGAAGTCACCTGATTTAAAGGTCCTAAGTCCCCCTTTGGCGAATCGTTCCGTCCTGCCATCCAAATCAGTGACTATCACACCAAAAAACACCACTTAAACAGTCTAAGATCAAGGAAAAGCTATTGCAACAAAAAGACATGTGTGAACTCTCTGCCAATAATCTAGCAAAGAGGAAGTGCTAGTCTGTGCATGCGCGGTGGTGGGGCTGGCATCCGCCGGACTACGCTCTGACTCCCTGCCCAGTAGGGGCACCTAACTGTTTTAAATCTGAGTGTTTATTGTGTGAAAGCCAATATTTAGCAATATCAAAAGTATTAGGGAGGTAAGTATACTCTTGAAGTGAAAGGTACTGGCCACCGCGGCGTGCGGATACCCCTGGACTGATAAGCAGCCCGCGGGTTCCAGCGACAACCGTCCACGGTCCCCTATCGGCGCGGCAATAAGCCTGCTGCCAGGGTCGTGGAACGCCCCCTCTAATGGGGCCACCTCTGAATCGTCGAACAACGGAAGCGGTCTAAGGAAAACCGATCCAGAGGCGGGGATTACCTGCTCCGAAGCCGATGATGAGGACAGTAAAGGATTTGGTCCAGGAAGCATGCCACGAAGCAACTCTGGAACCAAATCCTTTATTGTCCTCTTCATCTCTCCCAACATCTCGGTCCGGAAGGCCTCCATATCCACCGCGGACGAGGCCTTCCCCTTACCCTTCCTACTTACAACCTCTCGTTTCCGCTTCTTCTTCTTCTCCTCCTCTACCACCTTGTCCGTCGCCTGCAAGCACAAGAATTCGGACATTAACTCGCCCCCCCAGTGCTTACATATCTCACAATTACCCGAGGGACCACACGGGCTACATTGATAGCAAAGATGAGGCAAGAACTTATCATGCAGAAATCGTCCACAGGACGCGCAACCCGGTCCCTGAAACAGGGCAAAGGACGAGGAGTATGAGCAAACTAGTTAAGCTTAGACACTCAAACCAACTCAAAGAGAAGGAAAACGATCATAAAGATCAATATACATCAGAAACCAGCATTGCAACTTGAATTGCTGATAAATACATAGCCAGGCTGATTATGACGTCATTAATCCCGTGACAGGAAAAAATCGATCCCAACAAACATCCAAGTGCAAGGACGAATTGTATGCTGAATGGATACGTCGACTACACAACCATCAGATACACATAGATAACTCTTTTCTGGCAAAAATGTTAATTATCTCCCTTTGCTTACTATAATTAACATCACCACATTATCAATAACTAGATACCTGACACCTTGTATAGACAAACCATCCAACGTGACGAACCGGAGTACTCCACCACCTGCACGCCTCTTAACTCTCTCCACCTCATGGGGAAGGAATTGGATCAAGAGGGCAAAGCGAGAAGACCTTTATACTAGGCCTCCAACTCACTGGACATAAATCATTTGGTTAGATAACCTAACAGTGTTAGTAGGAAATGGAACCATGGTGGAGAGAAACTAACTCTCTGCTGCTGTGATGCCACCACCTAGCGTCATACAGACCTGTGGACATAAACAGAAAGAGAAATTAGCCTTAGGTAGCACCGAGTTGACATAAACCAACTAACCAAGGCGCTTATCACGGTAAAGCGAGTCCCGGAAACACAATACACCGGGGAAAAAACTCGCTAATTTTACTAGAAGTCACCTGATTCAAAGGTCCTAGGTCCCCCTTTGGCGAAGTGATCCTTCCTGCCATCCTAATCAGTGACTATCACTCCAAAATAACACAACCAAGTTATGAAAACTGTTTAAGAGCAAGGAAAAGCTTTTGCACAAAAAAACATGTGTGATCTCTCTGCCAATAATCTAGCAAAGAGGAAGTGCTAGTCTGCGCATGCGCGGTGGTGGGGCTGGCATCCGCCAGACTACGCTCTGACTCCCTGCCCAGTAGGGGCACCTAACTGTTTTAATCTGAGTGTTTATTGAGTGAAAGCCAATATTTAGCAATATCAAAAGTATTAGGGAGGTAAGTATACTCTTGAAGTGAAATGTGTTTGACTGCGAGATATTGGTCAAACTATTGTGCACACATGCCCACCTGTTCCCCCCCCCCCCCTCACACGCACACACCTGTAGCAAAATTAAAGTAGGTCTTAGGAGACAAGTGTAACATGTTAAAGTTGTCAGAAATGTCAATAATTTTATAGACAAGACCAAAAAAATAACTTATACAAGCTGCACCTAAACACCTGTATTATCCATTATGACACATGGTATTATTACTTGTACAATGATTTGACAGACAGGGACAGATAGTACTTACCACATTTCCCACCATGACTAGCACCAGAGGAATCATGAACAAAAACGTGTACGCTAGTTGCCACTGTGGTCCGTCTTCACGGTTATCCTAGAAGCAAAGCAAAATGGTACAATATTCAAGCTTTCAGGCCAGAGCACAGGACAAATACACATTATGACAACAACAAATGTTCTGGTGATTATTTTCAGACTAATTTGCTGAGACGTAACAATACGGTATGAACTGTAGCCATTGCTAGGATGCAATGCGCGTGATAAGCGAACGATGTTAGCTCGCAGTGTTAGTTTGCGCTAGCTATCCATAAGCACACAGCGTTAGCTTGCGCAAGCACATGATAAGCTCGTATTTGAAACATCGCGAGGTTGCACGAGCTTGCACAAACATAACATTTGCCTTAAGCGTGCGCTCCCGCAACGTCGTGCATGCTCCCGCAACCTCGCGCACGCTTAATCACGCTCTCCCGCAACCTCGCGCACACTTAACCGTGCCCTCCCACCTCACGCATGCTTGACCGCGTGCTTTTTGACAGGCTCCATGTGAGCTAATAATGGGTATCAAATATATAATTTCAGCAATGCATTAACGCTGTACGACACCCTGTTTGATGTGTGTGCTATTAATGGCCATAACGACCAAAACCAGCCTCTGCTATGGTCTTGTCAAATGTCCATTGACAGGCCAAGGGAATACATTTTTTGAAAATTTACCACTGGAATGTTACTGAGTGGCTCGATAACCCAGCCAGTCACTCATTTTAATAAATTTAAAAAAAAAATTTTCTCTTGGCCTGTAAATGGACATTCAATCGACAGGTATTTACATTTTCTTGACCAAATATAACCACTAAATGGTTAACGACAGATTGTTAACATATTACATGCATGTATTAAAAGAAGGCCAGAGTGGTCACTGCATTACTATAGAGTATAGAGCTTAAGAAGTTGTAACAAAACTGATATCTGTCAATAAATTGCAACAAATCAACAAGATACATACCTCCCAAGACAGCTATTTCCATTTTAAGGTTACTAGTGCTAAGCATTCTAGTTAACATTTATGTCAGACTTCAAAATAGTAAATTCTGTATCCATAACTCATAACCCATGCACATACTAATAGTCAACGCACCGAATTTCTTCAGACAAACACTTAAATTTCCGGCCAATTTTAACAGGTCATGAGGTCAACTCGACTCAGAGTTATCTTACATAGAACCTCTCTCTCCTCCCCTTCCCTCCCCTCCCCTCCCAACCCCCTCTATATATATATATAAATATGCACATATGCATATGCATGCACAGATCAAACAAGAAAATGATGTTCGTTTGCGCGAGGTTGCACTAGATCGCGCAAGATTGCATGAGATCGTGCCACAACCTAGCGCAAGTTAGCAGTGAGCTGGCGAAACCTTGCGGGAGCTACCCATTATTTTTGTGCGAGCTCGCCCACATCAATTTCATGTTAGGTTGCACATGGTTGCGGCGAGCTTGTGCAAGCTCATTGCGAGGTTGTGGCGAGCTCGTGCAACTTTGTGCAAGCTCATGCAATCTAAAATTCTTCCCACACGCTTAAATTTCTGTAAGGGATCCCTCAGATTATCTATATGATGTATGCATCTACATGAAGGCGATTATAAATTTAATTTGTTTTATGACTGTGAGGTTCGAGTTGATCATATTTGAGAAAATAATTCAAGCTTTCACAAAGATCAGGAAATCGAAATCTCGACATTTAATGCTTTTGAAGGTTTGTAAATTGTCTGTGTAATCTGGTTGAAAAAAATTCAAGCCTGAGAGCCAATATCTGGGAGAGTTAAAACTGTTTTACATTTCTTACTGCAACAATTCTTTTGTCTTGAAACAGAATATCTGGTTAAAGAGCAGTATGAGCAAATGTTTTAACATGGGATGGACAGTAATTAGACATCAATCTTTTAAGGATCAAGCTTGGTCAAGAAAAGCTAAAGGATTAGCTTACATGTAGTCAATGTCTATTCAATGTCAAGAATACATTTGTATTTTAAATTTGTTACCAAGCCAGTCATTCCAGCAGTAAGATTTTAGCAACAGTCATCTCTTGGTCTGCAAGCGGACATTTCTCAAGACCAATGAATAATCCAGTTTTGGTACCATTAACCTGTTAATGGTCAAATATGGTCAAGAAAAATGTTAATCTGCTTTTATATGCTCATTTACATGGCAAGAGAATACAATTTTTGAAAATCTATCACTGGAATGACTGGCTCGGTTATTGATCCAGTCGTTCCAGCGGTCAATTTTCAAAAATTATATTTTCTTACCCTGTAAATGGACATTCGACCATAAGAGGCCAGTGAGACCATTAAATGGTTAAACCATTAACAAAATATCACATGGCACATAATGGACCTTTCCAATTTTAGCTATGCCCCGCCCATTTCAATCCAAGCTCCACCTACACCACGCCCGTGTTGGGATCGATCAATCTCTGAACTCCCTGACTATTAATTTTCAGAAAACTACACATGTAAGCTGTTGAATATTTTGAAACTAATTTGATTGGGTGCTGTTGCTCCCTATGGCAGCAACAGCGTCCAGTCAAATTAGTTTCAAAATATTCAACAGCATGTTTATTAAATAGTAGAGACATACAATTCGTACAACGTGTCGGACTATTATTATGAGCTAAAGACAGGCCAAATAGAATTATTTATGACAAAATGATTATGACGCCATCCTACATGTTACTTAGCTGATTATGACATCATATGATAGATGGATAAAGTGGAAAGGTCTATTAGCATGATTGTACCATTCATGACATGAAACCGGATGATGGCACATATAATCAAAGGATATCTTCTGACGCTGTCTGATGGACCCACGAGCACATGGACATGATTTGTAGAGATAATGCAGTAACGATATTGTTTTAAAGAAACGTGTTGCCGACGTTTTTTCTCATAACATATATGATTACTTAAATAGTCATGACATACATGTAGTTTGAATGAATACAACCCAATGAGCTACATCATAAAGATTTCTTCTCCACATCATGTTGGATCAAGAGCAATCATGAGATTGTAACGCTTAATCTTTTAACAATCTTATCAGCAATGCTCTTGAGAACTGTCCATTTGCAGACCAAGAGATGACTATTTTTGAAAATTTATCACTGGAATGACTGGCTCCGTTATCGAGCCAGTCATTCCAGCGGTAAATTTTCAAAATTGTATTCTCTTGGTCTGTAAATTGACACTCATCAAGACCATAACAGAGGCTGGTCTTGGCCGCTATGACCATTAAAGGGGTAATAACGATCAAGCCAAACATTTGTAGTCGGAGAGATAAATATTTTAGAAACCATACCACTGGAATAATAGGCTCAGTAACATCCAGTTATTATAGTGAATTATGTTTTTTAAAATGTTGGTCTGATTGGCAAATGGATATTGTTTATGGGAGATGTTACATTTTTATTGACGAATTCTGATCATCAAAGGTGGCCGCTGAAGCATTTGGCCAATCAAGTTCCTTTGAACAATCTTGGTTCAGCTGTTGTCCTAGATGAATGTTCATGAGTTCAGAATCAATTCACAAGCAGTTTCGGATAAGAGCTTTTAAAGACATTTCTAAAAATTGCCCAAAATCCAAGCGAAGGTTAGGTCATTCAAGATGGCCACTGGCTAAATTGGCTTCCTTTGAAGAAACTTGGATTTCTATACACTAAGGATGCTTCCTGTCAAATATAATTGAAATTGGCTCAATCGTTCTCGAGAAGACATTTTAAATTTACTAATGCTTTACTGTGTGAATTTTTAGCGAGAAGACAATCCAAGATGGCCGGCAAACCATTTATCCGACAGTCTCCAAAGGGAAAAATTTGAAATCAGCATACCCAAACACCTATATATAAAACCAATTTGACAATCAATCAAATAAAAAAATTCAATATGGCTGCCAAACTCATTACATTTTGATTGGTTCACGGCGGCCATGTTTATTGATGTATCAATTTCCCTTGACCAAACTTTAATGGTCCCTAGTCTTTAATCATATCCACAAATTTTGGCCCGATCCATTCAGTGTTTCTGGTGAAGAAGTAATTTTCACGAAAATTAGGAATTTATCCAAGATGGCCGCCGAAGCATTAATCTGGCCAATTAAGTTCCATCAAGTGGTTTTGGAGAATATATTTTAAGATGTTTCTTTCTCAACCAAATTGGCCAATCAGCTTCATTTGAATAAACTTTGATCTCTATCCCATAAGGATGCTTACTGCCAAATATAATTGAAATAGGGCCTATAGTTGTCGAGAAGACATTTTGTATTTCCTATTGCTTTAGTACGAGAGCTAAACCATTTGTCCGATAGTCTTCAAAGTGGCAAATTTGACATCAGCATACACAAAGACCTATATAAAGCCAATTTCAGCATCAAATTCCATCAAGTACAAAATCCAATATGACTGCCAAACACACTACATTTTCATTGGTCCACAACGGCCAGGTTTTTGGATGAATCAACTTCCAATGAACAAACTTTAATAGCCCTTAGTGCCTAAGCATATCTCCCAAATTTCAGCCAAATCTGTTCAGCGGTTATGTAGAAGTTGCTTTCACGAAAAACTAGGTCATCCAAGATGGCCACCAAAGCATTTGGCCAATCAATTACCCTCGAACAAAGTTGGCTCATCTGTTGCCCTAGATAATGTTTCATGAGTTTTGAATTGATCCATAAGCGGGTTCAGATGTTTAGTTTCTAAAAATTGGCCAAAATCCAAGATGGCCACCAGCCAAATTGACCGATCAGCGTCTTTTGAACACAGATGAATCTCTATGCAATAAGGATGCTTCCTGCCAAATATAACTGCAATCATCCCAGGGGTTCTAGAGAAGTCGTTTAAAGATAAAGTTGAAGGATGGATAACGGACGGAGGACGGATGGTTGCCATAGCATACGGTCATGCACTTGGCCATTTTGGCCATGTGAGCTAACAACAAACTATGCCTGGCTTCCACTATATTGAACGTTGTATTGACAATAATTGATGACTGACTGTAAAATTATTTATGGCTCAGTAGTTTAAGGTGAGTCTGGGAATATAAACCCTTTCATGCACCAAATTGGCAAAGAAAATACAAATATTTGCTTAACCCTTACCACTCTGATGTCAAGACTTTAAATTTTCAAATTAAATTAAAAGATGAACTGGTGTTCATTTTTCAACAAATCTAGTGGAAAATGGTACTGTCATAGACAGCAACATCGTCCACCAAAATTGTTGAAAAACGTACACCAGTTTCTTTGTTATTGACACAGTAAAATATAGAATATTGACATCAGAGTGGTAATGGTTAATCAAAGTTTGGTTGCAAGTCAAGACAAATCTATTGTTTAAGATTTACCACTGCACTAGAATGTTGTTTGACTCAGAGGGCCCCGCAATCACTGGAAATACCTTTCTCTACGTAGTAGGTTAGTAATTTTATTCAAAGCCTTCTCAAAAAATTTTAAAAACAAGGAAATTGACAAAAGGTTTTGTTTAAAAAGCCTATTTTCACCCAAAATCTCCGCATACACCAAGTTTCATTAAAAGATTTTAAGCGGTTCTGTATGATATGCTGTTTACGAGGAAATTGACAAAAATCCTGGTTTTTAAATTTAAAAACACATTTTCGCCCAAAATATTGAACCTACATTGTGTACATGTATAACGGTGAATCCTTCAAAAGGCACATCTACATGTAGCCATCATAAAGAAGCCACCTGCCAAGTTTCATTAAATGATTTAAGCAATTCTGTATGATATGGTATTTACGAGGGAATTGACCAAAATTGTGGGCTTTGGCATTAAAAAGCCCACTTTCACTAAAAATATTGGACCTATAAAGGTGAATTCTTCAAATGGTACAACTGCATATCATAACCGAGGCATACACCAAGTTTCAGTAAAATATCTAAAGCCGCTCTGTATATGCTGTTTACGAGTTATTGTGTACGGACATAGACAGACAGACAGACAGACACACAGATGCGATGATTACTATAGGGCTTTCACACCTTCAGGTGCGGGGGCCCTAGTGGCAATTACCGAGCCAAGCATTTCAGCAGAAAAATGTAAAAAATAGTCTTCTCTTGGTCTGCAAATGGACAATTTGTCTAGAACACTGCAGAGTTAATATTTGGCAGGCATGACCATTAAATGGTTAATCATATAATTACAATTCATCCTCTGGCTTATAGTGGATGTAGTAAATCTCACTGTGTGACCTGTATGTCATTATCTGGAGCAGTGTGTCCAGCTGGGAATTCTCAAGTTAGGCACACTTGTTCCCCCGTAATAAACATGAATGCCTGTATTTAGGTCAGCTATTTAGATCATATTCTACATTTATTACTAATATCAACATGTACATGACATGATGCACTTCTCAGACAGGGACAGGTTAAGCAAACAGTAAACACCCTTTCACTGACAAGATCACATAGAGTATCTTAACGTCATGCCAGTCATTCACCAAAGCCGTAAACTATTTTGAACATAAGATTACTGGAAGCAATTGCTGCATTAGCGCTTAAAGTCTCTCCAGGCAAATTAATTTGGAAATATTCAACAGAATATATTAGACGTCATCATAAAGAAGTTGTTGTATTCGGTTTGTAACCATGTAAGGGTTAGAAGTTGACTTAAGTATGTACAAATATATACATAGTACTTCAAATATCTAGTTCATATTCTCACGAGACAATGATTAATCCAGCATGTAGGCATCTGATATATGACTGCTACGAGACAAACCATCAAATGTAGATATGATATTTTTGCTGACACATGTGTAAACCAGAAGCTTACAATACAGCCACGTGTATGCATCTCCTGGTTGATATAGTTCTTCTTATAACGGTTATTTACAGAATGCTAACTTATACCATTAATCATTTAACTCTTAGCACACTGATGTCAATATTATATCTTTTATGGTGTCAATAGCAAAAAGACTAGTGTACATTTTGTACATCTTCCACCTTCTTTTACTTTAATTTGAAAATTACAAATTTGGACACCAGAGTGGTAAGGGTTAACACTCAAATTTGTTCATAGAAAATGTCCATTTGCAGATCCGGAGACAACTATTTTTACAAATTTATCACTGGAAAGACTGACTCGGTTATCGAGCCAGTCAATCCAGTGGTAAATTTTCAAGAATAGTCATCTCCAGGTCAGCCAATGGACATGTCTTAGGAGCATTTTAGACAGCTTAAGTGTTCAATGGTTAAGATTCATAATGATGTAGGATGTATGTATAATGGTGTACAGTTGCGCATACATTGGATTGAATGATGAGTTAAAGTATTGGCACCAATGTCATGGATATTGCATTAGACCTTCTGTTCCCCATGTGCAAGTGATTTAACATGGTTAACATTCTTAAGTTCATCATAAGGTATGATGGTCAAAATTCAAATTTTTGCTTAGTGAATGTCTAATTGGAGGCTATGATCAAACTATTTTTGAAAATTTACCACTGGAATGATTGCCATGGTTTTCACGCGAGACATTCCAGTATGAAACTGTAAAAATAGCCTTCTCACGGCTTGAAAATGGACATTCACTTCAGATGTTGTTTTGGGGTGCTTGACCATTAACGTTTTCCAACTCACCCAACACGCCTCTTCATTATAATGAAACAGTGGAACACATCTACAAAGAAACAGGCATAAAGATATAACATATAAATTTAGCAAAAATCCCAAAAAACAAGTGTAATATTCTTCAAAAAACAATTTTGCACTGAAATCTAGCATTCATATCACTATTTGTCCTCAATATCAGCCACGAATGAAACAAGAATTCAGTAAATTAAACGAAATCACGGATTTCTTTTTTCACGAGAGAGTTGATACTTATCTCCCTAATACTCTTTGATATTGCTAAATATCGGCTTTCACTCAATAAAACACTCAGATTAAAAAAGTAAGGTGCCCCTACTGGGCAGGTAGTCAGAAGTCAGTCAGGCGGATGCCAGCCCCAACACCGCGCATGAGCCGACTAGTACTTCCTCTGACTAATTTATTGGCTGACACTATGCAACATTACAAGAGCCTGAAGACCGAGCCTCAGTGGGGTGGAGAGGCAGGGTCCGTATTAGGGAGGTAAGTATCAACCCTCATGAAAAAAGAAATCTGTGATTTCGTTTATTTCACTTCAAGAGTATACTTACCTCCCTATTACTCTTTGATATTGCCAGAATTCGACAGGGAATTCAGCGGGAGGGAGGCGAGGTCAACAGACCAGCTCTTCCCTATGCGCCTTTTCTGCGTAAAAGGCACTGAAACTTCTGAAATTGTGTGGAAACACAATCAGGAAAATATTTGAACATCGACTAACACAACCGACGGTTGAGAGATGACCATATGTTATATGCGCTCCCCCCCCCCCCCCACCACTTCTTGGGAGGAAGACTGCATGACCTCAATGTCCCATACGCTCTCTACGTACAAGTGCCATGTACTATAGGACAATGAACGAAAAGGCTTCATTTTCGTATACTCTCAATAATGAACCATACATAAAACACGTACCATCACCATATTAATAACGAAGGGTCACGTGACAGCACAATTAACACCACAAAAACAAGACTGACCTTGTGAAGAATGGCGGCTGTCATCATCTCCCCATTGGTGAAGACTGATGCAGTCCAATAAGTGGTTGATTCCATTGATTAAATGGGAAATATATAAAAAATGAGGAAGCCTCATCAAATATGTACACCTAAATTATTTTTTCAAAATTGATAAGGTGAGAGGATTCGAGGTGTCACGGAGGTAATGGTCTGTAAAACTTGACTCACAGTGCCACTGAGCTACCGACATAATGTCATCCACAGGGACCCCATTAAATAGGGAAGTAGAAGCGACTACGCCCCTGACACTGTGAGCCTTGGCCATGTCAACTTGTTTACCTGTGGCGGATTTATGACAAAATTGAATACATTCAACAATCCACCTGGAAATGGTGTCCTTAGACGCCCTGCCATGGGGTTCAATATACGCCAACCATAACGCTGACGGGTCCGTCCGCCATTCCTGAGTACATTGTTTGTACCGGCTTAATGCTCAGACTGGACACCATGCTTTTGAATTAGGATCATATCTAGTCAAAGCTGGCAAAAAAATGGGTTGACCTGGATATTTCAAAAACTGATTCTTCGCCATGAAATTAACCCCAGGTAGAAGCTTAAGGCCTTCCCCTGTAACCACAAAACGGTCTGCCTCGGCTGATAAGGCATAAATTTCACTTCTACGCCTAGCCGAGGCCGCAGCAATTAAAAATACAGTTTTAAGTATCAACATTTTCATAGAAATGGAACTAAGTGGTTCAAAAGGTTTATCACCTAGTACCTGAAGCACTAGAGATAAACTCCAAGACGGAATCACTGGGGGGATTCCTTGGTCTTAGATTGCCCATACCTTTAATTAAAGTATTTAATGTACTTACTTCATCACTTCCCCTATTAGCCAAGCAAGGGATAACTGTCATTAAGGCTGATTTATAACCAGCAATAGAGTTAGGCTTGAGGCTATAGGCATCATACAGGTGACAGAGGAAATCAGCCACTACTTAAATAGATGAATCCATTGGATTAATACATCTTTTTGAGCACCATTCTGCAAATCTGTTGATTTTATAATTATATGCTCTGGAGGTTGATCCCCCTCCTGGCTTTTGCCATAAACATGGCTGCTTGCTCAGAAAAGCCCTCCTTAATTCTAGATTCCTTGACAACATCCACGCAGTCAATCTGAACATGACTTGGCCAATTTGGGGTGATCAGAAGCACTTGGCATTCCTTCTGTCTGATTTTCTGAAGAATTTTTGGAATCAGGATTGCTGGAGGAAATGCGTATGCATACATTCCCACCCAGCTGATAGCTAGCGCATCTGTTGCGATAGCGCTTGGATCTGGAATCGGAGAGACGTACGTCGTCATCTTCGCATTCTTCTTCGTTGCGAACAAATCTATATTGGGTTTCCCCAATGTTTGAACAGACAGTCCACCACACATTGATTCAGTTGCCATTCCGTAGGTAAAACAATCATCCTTCGGCTCAATGAGTCTGCTAACAGATTTAACCTTCCCGGAATATGAACTGCTTTCAAGGTAATCCTGTGATTCAGGCACAAGCAAAGCAGTTTCCATGTCATCAGAGACTGGGCGACTTCGTTCTGCCCTGGCAGTTTATGTAAGTCACTACTGTGGAGTTGTCTGATCGAATTAGAACACTCTTGCCCTGAACTTTCTGTAAGAAATGTTCCAGGCCCAGGACTACTGCTCGTAATTCCAGTAGATTGATATGTTCCTTTGACTGTTCCAGATTCCAAAGCCCTGATATCGTGGATTCTTCCAGCCAAGCTCCCCACCCCTCCATCAATGCATCTGTATACATCGTTAACTGAGGGTGAGGAGGGGTTAACATTACCCCCGCCAGGAGATTCTCTGTCTTCAACCACCATTGAAGGTGATAAATTAGAGGCTCCAACACTGACACGCTTGAGTCCAGTGAACCTGTACTCTGGGTCCATTGTGTCATGAGAAATAACTGTATCGGCCGCCTGCGTAAGGCCGCCTGAGGAATGACTGGTTCCAGAGAAACCATCAATCCCAGCATTCTCAGATAAACCCGTGCCAGGACATGACGACTGTTGCACACTGACTGTATTACTGAGATGAGTATCTATATTGTCTCCTGAGTAGGATAAACATATCCTATCTCCAGATCGAAGAACATTCCCAGGTAAACAAACTTCTGGGATGGAGTCAGCTCTGATTTTTGAAAATTTATTATCCAGCCTAAATCTGTGAGAGTTTTCAAAACTATCTCCAGATTTGCTGATAAACTTTCCTGGTTGTGTGCTTTTAACAGTCAGTCATCTATGTACGTGTGGACTGCTATGCTTCTCCTGCCGAGCTATGCTGTTATCGCAAGAACCACCCTGGTGAAGACCCGAGAAGCCGTAGAAATTCCGAAGGGTAACACCCTGAATTCCCACTGTCTGCCCTGGAATGCGAGTCTCAGGAAGCGACGGAAACTCCTCGCTATAGGAATGTGGAAATAAGCATCCTTCAAATCTATTGAAGCTGTCCACATCCCCTTCTCCAACCCTGCCGATTTCACTGTCTCCATTTTGAAACTGGGTGTGTCTATGAACTTGTTCAATGGCTTGAGGTTGAGAATTGGTCTCCACCGTCCAGTGCTTTTTGCTACTAGGAACACGGTTGAATAGAAGCCCAGACAATCTTGTGCCAGCTGAATTGCTCCTTTTTGTATGAGGGAATTTATCTCTTCCTCTATACACAACCGCTGATCTGGATCCCTTGGAATTTTGAGTCCAGATTGGCACCAGAGAGTCACGATGGAGAGCCTGTAATCCAATCGGGATGATACCCGACTGAAAGCCATCGCAAGACTAAATGGTCCTGAGTTAACCGTTCCCACTCTTGCTTGTGGTGGGCCAATCGGCACCCCACTGGACCACCTAGGAAGAGAGGTGGACGTAAGCAGTGCAAGAGTGGCACTGTCTACTTGGCCAGAAGCACCGGAGTGGTTCCCACCCTGATAACCGACCCATCAGGCATGATTACCACGACCAGATCCTCGCGCGCCACGACCAGCGCCACGCACACCTCGGTGCATGGGCGGCTGCCTGGCTGGCTGCGCAGGAGGAGCCTGCACCCCCACTCGCTGCTGGCCGAATCGTGTGTGGCCGAGGCCAACGCTGCGTTGGTGGCTGGCCTCTGATCTGGCCACCGCCACCTCGAACCTGCAGGGGATGATACGCAGGGGGAGCTGCGCGAACGCGCTCTCTGCAGAGCCCCTCAGACTGCTCGCGCAAAGCTCTCTGGTTATTGACCAGAGTGACCGTCTTCTGGAGGTGCCTACATCCCTCACCTCCAAAGAGACCAGGACCTGCGATAGGCGTACGCAGCAGCCTATTATACAGGTCCTGAGTTGTCAAGAGCAAACATGCGCCTCGCCCGGACACTCCTGGTCACAGCCCGGGTTAAACAATCCAGAGCCAGGTTGATTCCATCCTGGTGGGCTCTCTGGACCATTACTGGGCTAGGCTGGTGCGACGCGGATGCCGTTACTACCCCCTGTAACAGCTGGGAGACATGAGAAATCACCACAATAGACGCTCTCCCACTCTCCTCCACATCGCGCAACGCGGTATTAGCTGAACGCAAAGCGTTCGAGCACAGCGCTCCCGTGTCAGACCGGGAGCCTGCCCGCGTGTCCTCGCCTAACGCTGCACGGTCATCCACGCTCGGCTTAGGCACCACACCGTATTTCTGATACTCATCAGATACGATGCGGCAACACCTCGCGAGACGTCCATGCACCTTGATGGACGTCTCTGACGCCATGAACATATCTACAATATGTTCAGTCAGCGGCAGAGATGGCATTGCGCTCACAGCCGATCTACCTGCCAACCACGGGCGGTGATCCCGCTGGCTGGCCGACTGTTCCACAGGCAGGTCTGGCCTGACGCTTATAGGCCACTGACAAGCATCCGACCAGTCCTCCTCTGTGGCTACCTGCGAGACCTCTACAAGACGAGGGCCTTCGTCTTCCTCCTGAGCGTTCGCAGGCGTGCTTGATGCTGGATAACCTGACACTCCTGGCAAGCCAGAGACAGCATGCGGGCCCGAAAGAACAGGCATGCTTAACTCACTGGCTTGACCAGGAGCAGGTGCCGTGGTATTGCGCGGGGCGCTTAACGCCATACTACGGCCCCGGCCAGCACCTGCTACACTCTCGGCAAGCCGAGGTATGCTGTAGACCTGACCGTCAGATCCAACCCGGGCCACCTTCTGCGCCGTGAACTCTACTCCTGCTAGTGAGTAGAACCATGGATAATGTCGCCTGCATTCCCCGCGAGGGGTGCACAGACGTCAATGTCCATGGTCACGGCATCAGAAGGAGAACCCAGCAGATAATCCTCTTCATCCTGGCCAGAAAGATTAGACTCCGGGTCAGAGAAGAATGCTAACCCGGACTGGCCAGGAAAGGTACCATAGGAGGCACTGGTACCTGCGGCGTGCGGAAAATCCTGGCCTGATAAGCAGGCACCAGCGACAACCGTCCATGGACCACCGGTGCGGCAAGCCTGCTGCCAATGTCCTGGACCGCCCCCTCTAATGGGGCCACCTCTGAAAACTGGTAGGACCCTAGAGAAACCAGATTTAGAGGCGGGGATTATCTGCTCCGAAGCAGATGAAGAGGACAACAAAAGATTTGGTCCAGGAAGCATGTTACGGAGCAACTCTGGAACCAAATCCTTGATTGTCCTCTTCATCTCTCCCAACATCTCAACACGGAAGGCCTCCATATCCACAGAGGACGAGGCCTTCCTCTTACCCTTCTTACCAGATACATCTCTCTTATATCTTCTCTCCTCCTCAACCACCTTCTCCTTAGCCTGTAATGACAAAAAATCGGTTATTAGCTCGCCCCTCCCCCCACTGTTTACATATATCGCATTTAAGCAGTGGTCCACAGGGACTGCATGGGAAACACAAGTGCGGGGCGAATCGGTCTTTCAAGAAACGACTGCACGAAGGACAACCATGTCTCTGAAACAGGCCAGAGGACGAAGACAATGAGTATTTTAGTTAATAGAATTAGTAACTTAAAACCAAAATAAAAGGAGAGGGAAGGTGGTCATACAGACCACCTACAAAGATAATAAACCAGCGTTGGGCAAAACTTTAAATGTTAATAAAGTGCAAGGCTGATTATGACGTTATAACTTCAAAAATAAGAAGATATTCGATCCAAAACAAACATCCAGGTGTAAGGATGAATTGTATTCATATCCAGAACATCCTAACTAGAAAGGATAGACATAGAGACTATACAAACATCAGATAAACAATGATAAAATGGCAGCAGATTTCACAAATATTTTCAAATATAATTAAAGTGCCTCATATCATAACTAGAATACCCGAGTCTTTAGCATAGACAAACCATCCTCTCCGATGCACTGGAAACTCCACCAACACTATGACCTCTTAACTCTCTCCACCTTTAAAGGGAAGGAAGTGGACCAAGAGGGCAAAGTGAGAAGACCTTCTTCCGAGGCCTCCAACTCACTGGGCATAGATTTCTGGCTAGATAACCTAACAATGTTAGTAGGAAATGGAACCTTGGTGGAGAGAAAAACAAACTCTCTGACGATGTGCTGTCCTGTTCAATCATAGATAGATACCTGTGGACATAAACACAAAGAGTGATTAGTATTTCATAGCGCCATTTAGAAGTAAACCAGTTATTTTAGGCGCTTATTACAATAAACGTGAGTCCCGGAAACACATTACAACGGGACAAACTCGCTAAAATATACTAGAAGTCACCTGATGAATCAGTCCTGGGCCCTCCTCTGGAGACAACACGCCTTTCTGAAGCTCAGACATCATTCACAAGGTATTTCTTCTTAGTATACACCACAACTTTTCAGAAAATACGTTCAAAAACTTTGGAGCAAAAAATTGCATGGAACCCTCAGCCAATAATTTAGCAAAGAGGAAGTACTAGTCGGCGCATGTGCGGTGGTGGGGCTGGCATCCGCCTGACTGACTTCTGACTACCTGCCCAGTAGGGGTACCCTTCTTTTTTAATCTGAGTGTTTTATTGAGTGAAAGCCGATATTTAGCAATATCAAAGAGTATTAGGGAGGTACATTAAGTATACTCTTGAAGTGAAATCTAAGTCTCACCCACCCTCCCTGATGACCTTAAAATTTTTAAAGGGTTTTCAACGGAAATCATCCCCTCAAGTTTGTTAAAGATCTCTTCCAGTAGTTATCACGCTGGACACGCATGTATGCATGCACCCATGTACACACCGGTCTATCTTACAATAGCTTTGTAATACTCTCCGATTTGTATCAAATTGTAAAAAGTGTTCAGATTTTCCAGATTTAAAAAGAGTTTACGTATTTTAGGAATTTTCTTGGATCACACCCAAAGTTATGGTCCGATTCGGTTCCATGTTCTCTTATCCGGATCACGGCCAAAGTCTGAGAATCTTCTTGCACCGCAAGTTCCTTCGTTGTTTTAAACATGCACGTACGCACAGGTAGACCTGATCGCAATACCCTCTTCCCTTACGGGGCGAGAATAATGAGACACATGTATGTAGATTTCAAATGATAATTACACACACATTCACACACACATGAATGCATGTATTCCCATACACGCGCGCGTGCACGCACACACACACACACAGAGACATTAATAGCAAAGTATCATACATCATTGATGTCGAACAGCTATTATTTGGACACTTACAGAGTACAGCTTCCTGGAATAATTATTCTAGCACCTTCTACTGTCTTCTCAACATTTGACAAGCCGAGCAGAAGAACTGTAATACCCAATGGCAACAACCTGTAATAGCAAACATTACAGGGATACATTTTTAGCTATGCCCCACCCATTTTTAGCTATGCCCCATCCATGTCTAGCTAAGCCCCACCCATTTCTAGCTAGGGCCCACCCATTTCTAGCTATGCCTCACCCATTTGTAGCTATGCCCCACCTATTTCTAGCTATGCCCCACACATTTCTAGCTATGCCCCACCCATTTCTAGCTATGCCCCACCTATTTCAAGCTATGCCTCACCTATTTCTAGCTATGCCCCACCCATTTCTAGCTATGTCCACCTATTTCTAGCTAAGCCCCACCTATTTCTAGCTAAGCCCCACCTATTTCTAGCCATGCCCCACCCATTTCTAGCTATGCCCCACCCATTTTTACCTATGCCCTACCTATTTCTAGCCATGCCCCACCCATTTCTAGCTATGACCCACCCATTTCTAGCTATGCCCCACCTATTTCTAGCTATGCCCCACCCATTTCTAGCTATGCCACACCCATTTCTAGCTATGCCCCACACATTTCTAGCTATGCCCCACCCATTTCTAGCTATGCCCCACCTATTTCAAGCTATGCGCCACCTATTTCTAGCTATGCCCCACCTATTTCAAGCTATGCCCCACCCATTTCTAGCTATGCCCCACCCATTTCTAGCTATGCCCCACCTATTTCTAGCTATGCGCCACCTATTTCTAGCTATGCGCCACCTATTTCTAGCTAAGCCCCACCCATTTCTAGCTATGCCCCACCCATTTCTAGCTATACCCCACCCATTTCTAGCTATACCCCACCCATTTCAAGCTATTCTCAACACATTTCTAGCTATTCTCCACACATTTCTAGCTATTCCCCACACATTTCTAGCTTTGTCCCACCTATTTCTAGCTATGTCCCACCTATTTCTAGCTATGTCCCACCTATTTCTAGCTATGCCCCACCCATTTCTAGCTATACCCCACCCATTTCTAGCTATACCCCACCCATTTCAAGCTATTCTCAACACATTTCTAGCTATTCACCCATTTCTAGCTATTCTCCACACATTTCTAGCTATTCCCCACACATTTCTAGCTTTGTCCCACCTATTTCTAGCTATGTCCCACCTATTTCTAGCTATGTCCCACCTATTTCTAGCTATGCCCCACCTATTTATACCTATGCCCCACCTATTTCTAGCTATGTCCACCTATTTCTAGCTAAGCCCCACCTACTTCTAGCTATGCCCCACCCATTTCTAGCTATGCCCACCTATTTCTAGCTATGCCCCACCCATTTCTAGCTATGACCCACCTATTTCTAGCTATGCCCCACCCATTTCTAGCTATGCCTCACCTATTTCTAGCTATGCCCCACCCATTTCTAGCTATGTCCACCTATTTCTAGCTAAGCCCCACCTACTTCTGGCTATGCCCCACCTATTTCTAGCTATGCCCCACCCATTTCTAGCTATGCCTCACCTTTTTCTAGCTATGCCCCACCCATTTCTAGCTATGTCCACCTATTTCTAGCTAAGCCCCACCTATTTCTAGCTAAGCCCCACCTATTTCTAGCCATGCCCCACCCATTTCTAGCTATGCCCCACCCATTTTTACCTATGCCCTACCTATTTCTAGCCATGCCCCACCCATTTCTAGCTATTCTCCACACATTTCTAGCTATTCCCCACACATTTCTAGCTTTGTCCCACCTATTTCTAGCTATGTCCCACCTATTTCTAGCTATGTCCCACCTATTTCTAGCTATGCCCCACCTATTTATACCTATGCCCCACCTATTTCCAGCTATGTCCACCTATTTCTAGTTAAGCCCCACCTACTTCTAGCTAAGCCACACCTACTTCTCGCTCTACTCCACCAATTTCTAGCTATTCTCCACACATTTCTAGCTATTCCTACCAATTTCTAGCTATTCTCCACACATTTCTAGCTATTCTCCACACATTTCTAGCTAAGCCCCACCTACTTCTAGCTATGACCCACCCATTTCTAGCTATGCCCACCTATTTCTAGCTATGCCCCACCCATTTCTAGCTATGCCGCACCTATTTCTAGCTATGCCCCACCCATTTCTAGCTATTCCCCACCCATTTCTAGCTATGCCCACCTATTTCTAGCTATGCCCCACCTATTTCTACCTATGCCCCACCCATTTCTAGCTATTCCTGACACATTTCTAGCTATGCCCCACCCATTTCTAGCTATTCTCCACTCATTTCTAGCTATTCTCCACCCATTTCTAGCTATTCTCCACACATTTCTAGCTATTCCCACCCATTTCTAGCTATTCTCCACCCATTTCTAGCTATTCCCCACCTATTTCCAGCTATTCCCCACCTATTTCCAGCTATTCCCCACCTATTCTCAGCTATTTCCCACCTATTCTCAGCTATTCCCCACCTATTTCCAGCTATTCCCCACCTATTCTCAGCTATTCCCCACCTATTCTCAGCTATTCCCCACCTATTCTCCACCTATTTCCAGCTGTTCCCCACCTATTTCCAGCTGTTGCCCACCTATTTCCAGCTATTCCCCACCTATTTCCAGCTGTTCCCCACCTATTCTCAGCTATTCCCCACCTATTTCCAGCTGTTCCCCACCTATTTTCAGCTATTCCCCACCTATTCTCAGCTATTCCCACCTATTCTCAGCTATTCCCCACCTATTTCCAGCTGTTCCCCACCTATTTCCAGCTGTTGCCCACCTATTTCCAGCTATTCCCCACCTATTTCCAGCTGTTCCCCACCTATTCTCAGCTATTCCCCACCTATTTCCAGCTGTTCCCCACCTATTCTCAGCTATTCCCCACCTATTTCCAGCTGTTCCCCACCTATTTCCAGCTATTCCCCACCTATTTCCAGCTGTTCCCCACCTATTTCCAGCTGTTCCCCACCTATTTCCAGCTGTTCCCCACCTATTTCCAGCTATTCCCCACCTATTTCCAGCTATTCCCCACCTATTTCCAGCTATTCCCCACCTATTTCCAGCTATTCCCCACCTATTTCCAGCTATTCCCCACCTATTTCCAGCTATTCCCCACCTATTTCCAGCTATTACCCACCTATTTCCAGCTTTGCCACACCTATTTCCAGCTATTACCCACCTATTTCCAGCTTTGCCACACCTATTTCTAGATAAGCTCCAGCCACTTTTTATGTGTCTGAATTGCTGCTTTGAACCCTGAATTTCCAAAATCTCAAAATTCAAAGTAACTATACTCTCAGGTAAGCTATTCAATATTTGAAAACTAATTTGACTGGGAGCGGTTAGTTTCAAAATATTTAACAGAATGTTTATCAAATTGTCCATTCATCAAAAGCATACAAATCAGACACTTACATGAACATATACTGTCACACCTTTGTCGATTTCGTGTCAGTTTTATGTCACTTGATTGTGATGTCAGCTAACAAGCGACGTACATGTACTCTGATTATGCCATTAGATGGGTGAGTGACAGATCAGATCCCGCCATTTATCATATAAAACAAATACATGTAGATAGAAAAAATTAATTTAAAATGTAATACGCAATGACGATAAGCTCAAATGGATGGTTCTGATCCGTCACTCAAAGATATGACATCAGAATCAATTACTACATCACATGTAGGCTGATGTCGCAATCAAAATGTGTAATGTATGATGCATAGATCTAGCTCCGTCATGAACATTGAAATGTCTGTTAAGTGTACGAATTGTATGTGTTTGATGGATTTACTACTTAATAAACACACTGTTGAATATTTTATAAATAATTTGACTGAGCACTGTTGCCGTCATAGGCAGCAACAGCACCCGGGAAAATTAATTTCAAAATATTCAACAGCTTACCTGAGTGTATACTTACCTTGAAAATGGGATTCTGAGAATTCATGGTTCAGAGTACATAAATCGATTCCAACTAGAAATACGTGCAAAAATGTGGGTGGAGCTTTGCTAGAAATGGGCGGGGTATAGCTAGAAATGGGCAGGGTATAGCTAGAAATGGGCGGGGTATAGCTAGAAATGGGCGGGGTATAGCTAGAAATGGATCCCTCTATTGATTGTAAAGAATGAATTTTGCCATAACCCTTTAATCCTCAAATTTTTGTCTACAAAATTTAAATTTTAGCATAGCAAATTTCCATTTGCAGAACAAGAGAAGACTATTTTCTAAAATTTACCACTGGAATGACTGGCTCGGTTATCGAGCTAGTCATTCCAGTGGGAAATTATCAAAAATAGTCTTCTCTGGGTCTGCAAATAAACATTTCTCAAGATCCCTGCAGAAGCCATTTTTGACCACCTTGAGTGTTAAAGGGAAACATCTCATCTCAAATATTGCATTGTACAAACATACACTGATAGATTATGCTACAGTACAGTAGATTCCATATCATTCACTTCCAGGCATGTTTCAGTTCCATTGTGTTAATGATGAACTCAATGCGTCAGTTAACTTTGTCTTGTCGTGTTACAGTATGTGATATCACGTATGTGGAGAGACACGACAGCTCATATATATGATAGCATATTTCCAACACAAAACAATTTTGAACACGAAACCAGAAATGTTCTGCTGAATATTTGGAACGTAACTGGATTGGAAGGCATTTCAATCCAACGATGTTCAAAATATTCAACAGGACATTTCTATTTTGTTTTGTAAACATTTAAAGTTATTTCTGAGCTGCCTTCGCTGTATAAGAAATTTATAATGTAATAATTGACCTTTCCAGTCTTAGTTATAACCAATTGTAATTTGTTTTGAAGCTAGTATCGCTGGCAATTAAACATTTATTTATCATGATACATGTACATGTATATTCAGAAAATTTAAAGATTTGCTTTGTAAATGTTGATTTGAAGGACAAGGCTATTTTTGAAATTGTACCACTGCAATGACTGGCTTAGCTATCATACTATACAAGTCATTCCTGTGGTAAATCTTCAAAGATAGTCTTCTCTTAGCCTGAAAATGGATATTTCTCAGGACCACTGTAAAGGCTGTTTTATGGTCGATATGATGAGACTTACCATGGACCCGCATAAAGCGCTATCCTCCATGAGTATGTGGTCTGGAGAAAAAACAATCAAGAATAAAGGTATTTAACCCATACCACTCTGGTGTCCGAATTTTAAATTTTCAAATTAAATTAAAATATAAACTGGTGTACATTTTTCAACAAATTGGGTGGGTGATGGTGCTGTCGTAGACAGCAACATCTTCCAGCAAAATTGTTGAAAAATGTACACCAGTTTCTTTGATATTGACATAGTAAAATATGGAATATTGACATCAGAGTGCAAAGGGTTAAATTAACTCATTGCTGATCACGTATGCTGCGCTAGATACATGTAGGTGTAGGTTTATGGAGCATAACTACAAGGAAACTGTAATCTGGTTTCTCACTATAAATATTCCTGGTAACCATGCTCTATGGTGACATACCATTTTACTGGTCTTTACTGATCTTTAAACATATAAATACGGTAAGCAATGTACTGTAATAACAGGCACTCTTTAATTTAGTAAGTTACATGTGCATACATTTTAGAAAAGGAGAAAATTATTTCCAGAATATCCACCTGTGATCGTCAGAGAGACAAACATTAAATGAAGTTCACCTATCATGAATAGCTAATTAAATTTTGATTATATTGATACCAGGAGCTTATGTTAATAAGAGAGGCTAGTTACTAATAATGGACAAATTTTCCCGATTTACAGTATTTACAAATGACGGTATTATGCAATACAATCTTAATACGATCTCTCAAGTCATGATAATCTAGCCAGTCATTCCAGTGGTAAACTTTAAAAAAACCCTCCTCTCTTGGCCTGCAAATGGGTATTTTTCAAGACCACTGCAGAAGTAATTTTTGCCGCATGAGCACTAAAGAGTTAGGTCCTTTGAATCAATGAAGGAGATGTAGTCATTGTGGTAATGACATTGATGAATCAGTGCTAAATGTGTATGTTATACATTGACGTAATAAGCTGTGAGGATATTACAGGTGCTTTTACTGTATGCATACACACACATGTCTAAAGGTGTTATATATGCATACATAACATAACAGATTGCCATTTCTGTTGTACTTGGATTTACTTACAGTGACGGTTACAGGCCTCAGTGTAGACGTTCTCATATTCTAATTAGCGTGCACATGAAATTTACCAAATTTCTTTTTCACGAGTGAGATGACATACTTACCTCCCTAACACTCTAGATATACTAGTATATCGGCTCTCAATTCAATAATATTCAGAATTATAAAGAGTTATGTGCCCCTAATGGGCAGGTGGATGTACATAGTCATGCACATGACAGACCCCACCCACTGTGCATGCGCATACTGGTACCTCCGTTACTAGATAGTGGCTGACATAGAAGCAACTATTCAAATAACCAAAGGACCAGGCCTCCGTGGGGTGGAGAGGCCGGGATCCTGTTAGGGAGTAAGTATGTCATCTCACTCGTGGATAAGAAATTTGGTAAATTTTCTTATTTCACATCATGAGAACATACTTACCTCCCTAACACTCTTGATAAAAGCCAGAATTTGAAAGCCAATTTAGTGGGAGGGAGGCAAGGTCCTGAAAAACCAGCACACCCTCGAAGAGACTAGCTCTTTGAATTTTCAAGAGATTTAAAACATCTGAAATACAACCAGGAATAGAATTTTGCATCGGATAATCGACCGATGAAGAGAGATTGATCAAAAAGCAAATGCGCTCCCCCCCCCTCTTTCTGAGGAAGGTTAGGAAAAAACGCTGCTCTAAATGACTAGCACGTTCTCTAATACTTAATGAAAAGTATTACTAGACATTGGAAAAAGAAGAATTGCTTCATTTTCAAAAAATTCTCTGAAAGAACCACAATTAAGAGACATTAACCATCATCATATTAAAAATAAAAAATATGACACCATCACCAAGACAAAAAAACAAAATGCTCACATATACTGACCTCCGATAGATTGGGCGCGGCACTCATCTCTTGCCCCACCGGATGAAGAGAATTGTACCAGCTAATAGTAGGGATACCCTACCAACAAATGTGATATTTGTAAATAGCAGAGGAGGAAAACTCATTACAAATATATACCTCTTCATTATTTATTTTCTGAGGACTGAGACGGCGAGCGGGTTAGAAGTGTCACGAAGGTAATGGGCGGTAAAACTTGATTCACAGTGCCACTGGGCTACTGACATAATGTCTTCAATAGAAACACCATTAAATAATGCCGTGGAAGTTACCACACCATGGACACTATGAGCCTTGGCTCTATCTACTTGAACTCCAGTGGCTGTCTTATGCCAGAATTGAATACATTCTACTATCCATCTGGAAATAGTGTCTCTTGATGCCGTACCATGGGGTTCAATATATGACAACCATAGGGAACATCAGTCCGTCCGCCAAACCTGAGTTCTTCTCTTGTACTTATTTAAAGCACGGACTGGACACCATACTTTAGCACCAGGATCACATCTGGTTAAGGCAGGTAAAATAATAGGTTGACCGGGATATTTTAAAGATTGATTCTTAGCCAAGAAATTCAATCTTGGTAGAAGCTTAAGACCTTCACCTGTAACTATATAATGGTCAGGCTCAGCAGACAAGGCATGAATTTCACTCCTGTGTCTGGCTGATGCTGCCGCAACTAAAAATACAGTTTTACATGTAAGTGTCAATAATTTTACAGATATAGCACTAAGTGGTTCAAAAGGTTTATCACTCAAAACTTGCAGAACCAGAGAAAGACTCCATGACCGTGTCAGTGGAGGATTTCTCGGTCTGAGATTGCCCATACCTTTAATAAGAGTATTTAAAACACTTACTTCATCACTTCCCCTCTTTGCCAAGCAAGGGATAACAGTCATTAATGCTGATTTGTATCCAGCAATAGAATTAGGCTTAAGACTATAGGCATCATACAGGTGACAGAGAAAATCAGCTACTACCTGACAAGATGCTTCCATCCGATTGATACATCTCTTTGAGCACCATTCTGCAAATCTGTTGATTTTATAATTATATGCTCTGGAGGTTGACCCCCTTCTGGCTCTGGCCATGAAATTGGCTGCTTGCTAAAAAAAGCCCTATATTTCTCCTGTGGAGGTATGCCGTGATACCAAGTACCACTCGAGTGAAGACCCTTGGAGCCGTCGAGATGCCGAATGGAAGAACCTTGAATTCCCATTGGCAAATCTCAGGAACCGACGAAAACTCCTTGCAATTGGAATGTGGAAATAAGCATCCTTGAGATCTATTGCTGTCCACATCCCATTCTCTAACCCCAACAACACCGATTTTATTGTTTCCATTTTGAAACTCAGTGTATCTATAAACATGTTTAGAGGTTTGAGGTTGAGAATTGGTCTCCACTCCCCCGGTGTTCTTTGTCACAAGAAACACGGTTGAATAGAAGCCCGGACAATCTTGCGCCGGTTGAATTGCTTCTTTTAGAATTAGAGATTCTATCTCCTCTTCTATGCACAACCGTTTGTCTGGATCTCTTGGAATTTGAGTCCAGACCGGTACCAGAGACAGATGCAATGGTGGACCTCATCAATTCTGGACTGTATCCGCGCGAAAGCCATTGCAAGACTAAGCGGTCCTGAATTAACCGCTCCCACTTCTGAATGTGGCAAGTCAAACGACCTCCCACTGGTGCACCTAGGGTTGACAGGGTACCCAGAAATTTTAGAAGTGGGAGTGTCTCTGGTATGAGTGACAACACCCGAGTGTTCCTGTGGTAACCGGAAAATTTTTTAGCCCATCAGGCCCGGTTACCACGTGCCCCTTCTCGTGCGCCACGCACAGCACCACGTGCACCATGGTGCACGGGCTACTGTCTGGCTGGCTGCGCTTGAGGCGCTGGCTGACGTACAGCAGCATGCTGCTGCTGGCGCGGCCGACACGGTCTCTGTACCCGGCCGGCCTGCTGGCCTCTGACAATGCCAGCACCGCCATGAGCGTACTGCTGTCGAGCAGCCGAGGGCTGAACACGCATGTGTTCTCTGCGCAGCTGTTGCTCACCAAAGTCACTGTCTCTTGGAGGTGCCGACAACCTTCACCTCCAAAAAGACCAGGGCCCGCCATCGGCGCTTGAGACAGGCACAAATTGTCCAAAACAAGTGTGCCTCATCCTCAGTGGCTTCGTGACTGACCTAGTCAGACAGTCCAACACCAGGTTGATCCCATCCTGGATGGCTCATTGGACTGTCACGGGGATAGGTTGTTGCTGCACCGAGGCCGCTACCACCCCAGATAGCAACTGAGAGACATGAGACAGCGCACTAACCGCTGCTCGTGAGCTCTCCTCGGTGTCGTGCAGGGCGGCATTAGCCGAGCGCATAGCGCTCGAGCACAACGCTCCCGTGTCAGTACGGGAACCCGGCCGCGTATCTTCTACCAGAACGGCGCGGTCGTCCGCGCTCGGTCTGGGCGCTAGGCCATATCGAGCATATTGACTAGCAGTAACCCGACATCGCCGGGGGGGGGGGGGGGAACTTCGCGAGGTGACCTTTCGGTCTAATCGACTCCTCTGCCGCAGAGAACATATCTAAATGTTCGGCATACGGCAGAGACAGAGTCGTGTTGGCCAACGGCTTTGCCTGTAACCATGCCCAAGGGTTACCGGTGGCCATTTCGTCCACGGAGAGCTCTGGTCTGACAGCGAGGAGCCATGCGCACGCTTCAGACCAGTCTTCATCCGTGGCTACCTACGAATTGCCGACGAGCAGCGGGCCCCCGTCATCCTTAATCGCATTCACAGGAAAGGCCGAGGTGGATGCTACAGACGAACCCGGCTGCCCAGGGAATTCATACGGGCCCGTGAGGGCTGGCATAACATTCTCCATAGGCTGACCGGGCACCAAGGCAGCGCTTGTGTGAGGGGCAACATGCACACCAGCGTGGTCTGGATCGTCCATATGAGATTCTACGCTTAAGCGTGGAATCTTATACGGGCGGCCGTCTGCTCCAAACTGGCCCACAGGCTGAATCATGAAGCCTGCTCCCGAGGTAACAGTGCCACAGGTGCGAGCGGCCGTGCTCCCCATGAGAGGAGTGTAGACGCTCGCATTCATGTCTTCATGCTCATCCTGTGGACCGAGCAGGTAGTCTTCATCATCTTCCTGGTCAGGAAAATTAGACTCTGGGTTAGCAAGAAAAACTAACCCAGACGGACCAGGAGAATGCCCGAAAGCAATTGACGAGGGTACTCCGCGAGTGATCGTGGTCAGGCCCGCTGGTCGGGTCCCGCCTGATGCTGCTCGCACCGCTGGATCATCAGGTGATGCGAACATCAAGCCTGGGTCCAAAACGGCCGCCCCTGGATCACTAAACACTTTGTCTGAGCTCGTAGGGCATGATCCAGGGACGGCGGCTACCTGCACTGAGGTCGATGCGCAGGAAGTTGAAACACCTGTGCCAGGCAACATGCCGTGAAGCATGTCAGGCATCAGATCTTTCAAAGTCCTGCGCATCTCACTCACTAATTCAACCTTGAAGGCCTCGAGCTCACACTTCTCAGAGGCCTTCTTCTTACCCTCCTTCTTTGCCTTCTTGCCCTCCTCAGCCATCAGCTCAGCCTGAAAAGCAAAGAATTCAGAGGTTAGATCCCACCCCACCACCCACTCTTTACAAATGACACATTTGTTAGCCAGCCTACACACTGAACAAAGATGGCAAGGGTGGGGGAAGAATCTAGCCATCATAGGCTTGAAGCAAGATGGACATGACTTCTGAAAAAGGGAAGGCATACAAAGACAATGAGTATTATAGTTTGCAATCCCTTCTTAACTGACTATTAGTACAAAACAAGAACAAACTCGAGAGAAGACATCCACTTTTATTACAGACAACCCTGACGGGACAGCTGACTTCTCTAGTTAATAATAACCAATCACGACCAGGATCCCAAATTAAGAAAGAGAGAGAAAGATTAATGACTCTAGATATCTCTCCACCTTCATAATAAAGGGTGATAAACACATCAAAGACTTCTCTAAACTAAGATTATGACATCAAGGAGAAAAAAAACTTTGGTTGATTATGACATCAAATCTCAATGCAACAGCTCCTTCAAGGAGAGGGGACGTAAGAAATGAATGCAAGAAATATCTAGAGACTAGACATTCATTACTCCCAAATAATATAATATCAAATTATATATATTCGATAACCCATGCACACACAAGAGAGAATACAGTGCAATAACAAAAGGCAGCAGAAAATTGTGATTATTTTCAAATAATTATGTGCCATAACTAATAAACTCCCTTAGCCTGAGCTCAAGCAAAACCATCCTCTTGTGCAGGAGAACCCGTCCATCCATCCGCCGAGACTCTTCTTTCAGAAGAACTGATGAGGGGGAATGGGACAAAAGGAAGGAGATATTTCTTTTATCATTTAACATATCTCCAACCCTTAGACATATCACAATTTCCAGCGCCTGAAAACGTGGTACCTCCAAAACGGCCGCGACGATAACCAGTAACATATCAAAGTTACAAGTCTAAATTAATAAATGTAACAATATCACCTTAACAGATGATGAGGAAGACTCCTCTGTAGACTTAGAATCAGCCATTAATCCAAAAGGTGATAACAATTATTGAAAATTCTCAAAAAGACTGGGAAAGTTTTCAACATGTGGCTGGTTAGCCAATATATTAGAAAACGCAAGTACCAGTATGCGCATGCGCAGTGGGTGGGGTCTGTCATGTGCATGACTGTGTACATCCACCTGCCCATTAGGGGCACCTAACTTTTTATAATTCTGAATATTATTGAATTTAGAGCCGATATACTAGTATATCTAGTGTTAGGGAGGTACAAAATGTAAGTATGTTCTCATGATGTGAAATAAGTTAGATTTACTTACAGTGATGGTTATAGGGCATCTGTGTAGACATTCTCATATTCTAATAAGCGTGCACATGAAATAAGTTAGATTTACTTACAGTGATGGTGATAGGGCATCTGTGTAGACGTTCTCGTATTCTAATGAGCGCCTCAGCAGCATATGTCATGGTTAATAAGAATGTGCTAATGAAGAAGTTCTGAAACAAATATGTACATACACAGTTGTTAGCCCCTCTTGTCTCACCACTGACTCATAAATGTTCAATATGAGATTCATATCAATGCATTCTTTAACCCTTTAGCACTCAAACTGGCCCAAAAAATGTCAACTTGGATAGCAAGAGAAGACAATTTTTTAAAATTTACAAGTAGAATGACTGGCTCGATAACCGAGCCAGTCATTCCAATGGTAAATTTTCAAAAATAGTCCTCTCTTGGTCTGCAAATTGACACTTTCTTTGTAAAAATTAGTTTTCTTGAACAAATTTAAGGCTTAAAGGGTTAAATGGTAAAGATTTTTCAATCAAATTATAATTTTGTTCACTACGATTTACAAAAGGTACCTTTCTTTTGTTCTGCAAATGGACATTCCTCCAAACCCAATACAGGTGCCATTTTTGGTGGGATTGACCAGGAAATGGTTAATAGGCAAGAAAATCCAAGTTTTTGCTTAACCAATGTCCATTTGAAGACCAAAAAACTATTTTAACCAATGTCCATTTGAAGACCAGAAGACTATTTTTGTTTAAGTTTAGCAGTGGAATGACAGGCTTGATTACTGAGCCACTGATTTCTGTGTGGTAAATTTTGAAAAATAGTCTTCACCTTGCTTGTAAATGGACCACGGCAGATGTTGTTTTTGCCGGCTTCACCTATATAGGGTAAAGTTGACAAAGAGGGGTTAACAGATTCATAATGACAGGGAGCATCCATAATGAATGATGAACATGCCTAGTCTGCCTGCCTCGCTACCTGCCTGTCTGTCTGTCTGGTTATCAACAGTAGATCTACTGGATGCAAAAAGGTATAATCACCAAATTTGGCCCATCCATTTAAATTTGATTTCTTCTACATGTAACTGCCTACCTTTGTAATTACTGTGATGTAACTGCATACTGCGTTGTCATTGCCAAGCTCCAGGGGGTTAGTGGGGTCCATCAGATAGAGGGCAGCACCAGTCACCATCATGGCCGATGCAAACAGGTCAGCCAGAGACAACTGGAAAATCGGGAACACCTGAAGAACAAAGATCCAAATTGAATCAAGAATCTAGAAATATTCTCATACATGTATAACATGTCTGTCTGTAAATCAGGAGAAATTTTAGAAAATATATCATTGGATTGACTGGCTTGGTAACGAAGTTCCTGAACTCATACAGAATTCCTGTTCAATAATAATATTGTATCCTATAAGAGTCATGCAGATCCATGGTAAATATAGAAAGTATATTTCAATATTAATTAATAAAGTACATGCATGCTTAGACAGCCACTTCAATTAATACAATTTAACAATTAAGATTGATCATCAAATCGTTCTATCTCGGATACTTTATTCATTAGATAGATCTACATTTGATGCTGCGACCACCGTCAGGATCTGCTAGCAACTCTTGGAGCAATTGATACTACTTTCAAATAGGTTGGGAAAGCATTGAGTAGCTGCTTCTTGCTGTTTGCCCTACTGAGCCGCTCCAGGCTTCTTTCAATTGGAACATTGTACATCCCTCTTTGACACTGTTGGTGTCCTAACCATTCGGGCCGGCAGACAAAAGGTTAAGACATCACCCACACCAGCTGCACTCACCTACTGACCATCCCTTTGCACACCTTGTGTGGCATAGGAACTAATACACGCTACCTTTATACACATAAGTTTTCATCCAATATAAGGAATGTAGCTGTCTACTACACATGTAACTAATAGAGAACACGTTGCAGCTATCTCTCCTCCCCAATCAGGCTTACACCCGACTTGCAAGCGGGCGTAGCTAAATGTTAGATTAAGACATAGCTGCCTTCAGAGTGCACGCTCGCTCATTGCTGGAGAACAGCTACACTTGGCTGCTTTTCAAGTGAGCATAGCGGCATCTCCATCATAAATTAGGATAACGATAGGTCATTGAGGCATAAAGCACGCACACAGACTAAAATACTAGTCA
This sequence comes from Chaetoderma sp. LZ-2023a, assembly GCA_034401795.1. Lineage (NCBI taxonomy): Eukaryota > Metazoa > Mollusca > Caudofoveata > Chaetodermatida > Chaetodermatidae > Chaetoderma > Chaetoderma sp. LZ-2023a. The sequence continues at coordinate 125,920,081 of CM067371.1, read as the reverse complement.
CTAAACAGTAGCCCAATGGACCGCCATCTACTAAACATTCTCCTTACTGTTTCTGGCGTATACACAAACCGTAGGGAAGAAACATTTTAGGCTCCGCTTTCGAACCACCAGTCTAAATTTTCTACCCATAGTTCAATAATAATATTGCATCCTATAATTTCATTCACTCATCCTGTTTCTTCGAGCAACATGGCTGGCTCATGTCTGCTTCTCCAGTTTCTCCAAGAAGCAAGACTCGTGTATTAAAGATATAAAGTTATGTAAGTGACGCGGTTGTTTACCTCTTTCCATCAGCAAACCCGCCAGGCAGTGCATAGCATGATTATTCGTGCACTTACCCTCCACAGCACTAGAGAAGTACAGCTGGCCAACACTTGATTGTTTGAACCCACAAGGGCACGGAACATAGGGCGACACCAGCAACATGTAGAAATCCCCTGCCTCGTGGACGTGCACGCACCTACAGTAGGTGTCGCCTCGGAGGAAAAGTGGGATCCGGCTACACATTTGTGATTTCAATAAAAATGTTAAAGCTCAAGCCAGCCAACAATAGCTTCTGCAGTCATGGCAGTTGTCTGCAGAAATGCTCATTTGAAGATCAAGAGATTATCTTTGAAATTTTCTCCTGAAATAGCTGGCGCAATAAGCGAGGTAGTCATTCCACTCTTCTCTTGACATACAAATGAATATTCAATATAAGCAAAAATCCTAATTTTCATGACCAATTACGCCCATTAACCCTTTAACCCTACCAGACAAGAAACAAACAATTTCTTCTGATGTAAGGTCACTATTCTATGGCAGCAACAATCTCCAGTCAATTTAGTTTCAAAAGATTCAACAGCTTTCCTGGATATTTGTCAAGTCAATCTGAGACACTGGCATATCAAGGATTAAATGGTTACAGGATTAACATCTACAAGTTCAGTAGAGCTCATAAATAAGCTAACAGAAACATGTTCGATTTTAAAGACAATGTAAGAACTCTTCTGTTGAATATTTTGAGCCTAATTTGAATGGCTTCCTGTCAAATTCAATTCAATCAAGAGGTCCAAGGGGCCTGTGTCATGCTCAGCTGGAATTATTGCCGACTGGCACAACCAAACAAAATGAGATGACCACTATAAGAATTTACCAATCAAATTTCTGTGAAGAAAGTTTAACCAAGTTTTATTAAAATTGGTCCAGTGGTTAATAATTAAGTCTTTTTATGTTTTTCTCAGAAATTTGCTGTCTCCCTAAAACATTATATTTTGATCGATTCATGGTGGGCATGGTTTTTTTTACATACACGTATCAACTTTCCATGGACAAATATTAATGGCGTTTTGGCCCTAATCATATCAGCCAAATTTCAGCCCGATCCGTTCAGCGGTTCTGAAGAAGTCGTTTTCGTGAAAACTTGGTCATCCAAGATGGCCGCCGAACCATTTGCCAAATTAAGTTCCCTCGAACAAACTGGGTTCAGCTCTTGGTCTAGATCACATTTCATGAGATCTGCATCGATCCCCCAAGCAGTTTTTGCGGAAGTCGGCCAAAATCCAAGATAGCCATGGGCCTTTCAGGCCAGGTGAGCTAATAATCACCAGTACATACATGTATTTTACTTTGTATTTGAAACATGTTAAGTTACTTCTAGGCTGTACTGTATATGAGAATGTAGTACATGTACCTCGGTGAAACAGACACGTCTACGGAAGACGCTGCACCATATTATAGAGCTTGAACCGAGGATACTGAGAAAATAAAATATATACATATAACAGATATGGAGGTATGTAGGGCTATACTGTCATGACTGTAGTACATATATATTGTTATACAACAAGACCTCTTTACCGGTGGAAGAGCACACAATGCTCAGTTTTTAAACATTTACTGGTCCAGTTTGTCAGAAATGACTTTTAATATGTCCTTGATAAATATTCAATTGCATCTACCAAGTGAAAAATATATTAGGAAAGTTTCCAAGTGCAGGAAAATTTGTCTAGACAACAGAGCTGGTCATTTCAGTGCTAATCTGTATGAAATATTCCCCTCTGGCATATGTCTGCTAAGGAACTCTCTATAAGAAAACTGTTACAATTCTGGACCAGTTGTGACTACTGCCTTGGGTTCCAAAGGGAAACTGTTACATAGCATAGTGCTCTGCACGTGCAAAAATCGGCTTATTTTTCTTTTTGTACATTATATGAGGTAATTAATCCGAAAACAGCAGATTGTCAATAATTTGCAGATTAAGCAGAACGTTTCGAAACGTTTTCCATTTGAAATGCAAGGCAGGTATTAGCCCTTTAACACTCATATTAGCCAAAAACGGCATCTGCAGTAGTCTTGAGAAATATACATGTACATCTGCAGACAAAGAGCTTTTAGCTCTATAACAATTTAACCCTCCAAATTGATCTATTTTGGAAAGTTTTCCACTGGAATGACTGGCTCGGTTATCGAGCCAGTCATTCCAGTGGTAAATTTTCAAAAAGTCTTCTTCTCTTGGTCTGCAAATGGACATTTTCTATTGAAATTTTCTTGACCAATTTTGAGGTTTAAAGGGTTAAAGATCTAAACGTTTCAGATGATCCTGAGCATCCATGTTCCATGTAATATTACCCATTCAATGGTCAAGATTTGTCTCATTAATTGAAAAATGTACGTAGTGACTGTCCATTTGCAGGCCAAATTTATGTAGTGACTGTCTATTTGAGCGCCAACTTTGCATAGTGACTGTTCATTTGCAGGCCAACTTTGCGTAGTGACTGTCCATTTGCAGGCCAAATTTATGTAGTGACTGTCTATTTGAGCGCCAACTTTGCATAGTGACTGTTCATTTGCAGGCCAACTTTGCGTAGTGACTGTCCATTTGCAGGCCAAATTTATGTAGTGACTGTCTATTTGAGCGCCAACTTTGCATAGTGACTGTTCATTTGCAGGCCAACTTTGCGTAGTGACTGTCCATTTGCAGGCCAAATTTATGTAGTGACTGTCTATTTGAGCGCCAACTTTGCATAGTGACTGTTCATTTGCAGGCCAACTTTGCGTAGTGACTGTCCATTTGCAGGCCAAATTTATGTAGTGACTGTCTATTTGAGCGCCAACTTTGCATAGTGACTGTTCATTTGTAGGCCAACTTTGCGTAGTGACTGTCCATTTGCAGGCCAAATTTATGTAGTGACTGTCTATTTGAGCGCCAACTTTGCATAGTGACTGTTCATTTGCAGGCCAACTTTGCGTAGTGACTGTCCATTTGCAGGCCAACTTTGCGTAGTGACTGTCCATTTGCAGGCCAACTTTGCGTAGTGACTGTCCATTTGCAGGCCAAATTTATGTAGTGACTGTCTATTTGAGCGCCAACTTTGCATAGTGACTGTTCTTTTGCAGGCCAACTTTGCGTAGTGACTGTCCATTTGCAGGCCAACTTTGCGTAGTGACTGTCCATTTGCAGGCCAACTTTGCGTAGTGACTGTCCATTTACAGGCTAAATTTGCATAGTGACTGTCCATTTGCAGGCCAACTTTGCGTAGTGACTGCCCATTTACAGACCAAATTTGCATAGTGACTGCCCATTTGCAGGCCAGCTGTGCGTAGTGACGGTCTATTTGCAGGCCAGCTGTGCGTAGTGACGGTCCATTTGCAGGCCAACTTTGCGTAGTGACTGTCCATTTGCAGGCCAACTTTGCGTAGTGACTGTCCATTTACAGGCTAAATTTGCATAGCGACTGTCTATTTGCAGGCCAACTTTGCGTAGTGACTGCCCATTTACAGACCAAATTTGCATAGTGACTGCCCATTTGCAGGCCAGCTGTGCGTAGTGACGGTCCATTTGCAGGCCAGCTGTGCGTAGTGACGGTCCATTTGCAGGCCAACTTTGTGGAGTGACTGTCCATTTGCCGGCCAAATTTGCGTAGTGACTGCCCATTTACAGGCCAAATTTGCATAGTGACTGCCCATTTCAGGCCAACTTTGCATAGTGACTGTCCATTTAGAGTTTTAGTGAAACACAACATATGCCCACAAACATACATGTACACATATACTTATTTGAGAAATGATAAATGTGAATCGTGAGTTTTGTAGGGGAGATAACACTGGCATATATGAATGGAACTCGCTGAAACACCATTACAACTGTATGCTATCAGCGTACCCAAGTTTAACCACAGCAGGGCATAACATAGAATCTAATATTTGCATAACATAGAATCTAATATTTGCATAGCATGAATTGCTATGCAAATTATAAACTGAATAGTTGTCTGCAAAAATGTATAGCAATTAACTATTTCACCGCTAAATTCCCTGTATCTCAATATCTGAGCAAACAAACAGGAAAGCTGTCAAATATTTTGAAATTAATATGACTGGAAGCTTGAGGGTTAACCAATCATATCACTCATATCAGCCAAAAATGGCTTCTGCAGTGGTCTTGGGAAATGTCCATTTTCAGACTAAGAGAAGACTATTTTTGAAGATGTACCAATGGAATGACTGGCTCGATGACCGAGCCAAGTCATTCCAGTGGTAAATTTTCAAAAATAGTCTTCTCTTGGTCTGCAAATGGACATTTTCTATGAGAAAATTAAAATTTTCTTGAACAAATTCGAGGGCTAAAGGGTTAAAGGGATAATGAGCACGTCTTGTGTTATTAAGGGCCAGTGTTTGTACATCTCTTCATGTGGTCAGCTAAGGTGGGGCTGACTCTGCACACAGGTGTGTGGGCTGAAAATATCCAGGGTTCCTAAACTGGCTCCTGAGCCGAGGTTATTCAACTCACGAAATGCGTGCAATTAACCCTTTAATCCTCACAGGTGAGACATGACACATTCTCTCTGAAGCAAGGAATATTCTGTTGAGTATTTTGAAACTAATTTGACTGGGAGCTCAGCCGTCATAGGCAGCAACAGCTCCAAGTCAATATAGTTACAAAATATTTAACAAAATTACAGTATATTCAGCTATATCACAAAGAATTTGTAGTTTGGGTCTGTAACGGATAAAGAGTTGGCGACATGTAGAGGTGCATCAGTGTCACAAGATCTCAGTCTGCGCTAGTTCTCATGTCATTGATAATGATTTACAACTCATAACAGTTCACGTACATACATTTTTTAAATTATCAATTTTATCTAGCACAAACTTGTACATGTACACGTATACATTTGCTTATCTGTAGGAAAGTCTGATAATAAGACAAACAAAAGCCATTCTCACAAATACTGTAACTTAGTAATGATAATCTCTTTAGATAATTTAATAGATCTTATGAATGTTTATTTCTATAGCATGTACATTGTACCATGGTTATAGACTAAAGCTAATGAAGGCCAATATTTAAATCTGAATTTGGCCTTGTTTCTTTGGGGACATTGACCTTTGTGTGCTCTGGATATATCTGTTGGACCACCAGGGACAAGCTCCCACACCAGATTTGTAAACGCAATATTACATAATTAATTAGGTCACAGTAACCTTGATCTTTGACACCAAAATTGAGAGAGTTCTTCGGAGCACTAAGGACAGGCTCGCATGCCAGAATGGTAATGATCCATTCAATAGAATTCGAGTTATCATCTGGAAATGAAAGCCCAAATGGATGGATGGACAAAGCAAATGCTACACGTATATAACCCCCAGATATTTATATGGTGGCAAAATGTGTGTACACATGCGTGCATGAAGGCTATCTGATTACCTTAAACATGACGTGGTGATAGTGATGATGCTGAGAGCCAACAACTGCAAGAGAGTAACCGAAACATGGTACATGTATATATTATATGTACAGAAATGTATCTCAATAGCACCAATGTAAGGGCACTGACACAAACACGCACGCACACGCACACACACACACATGTCTATGCACACAGATGCCAAAACAGCATGCATACACATGTGCATGTGCACAGTGTGTGTGCATGTATTTGTGCAAGTGTGTGCATTCACAATGTAAGGAATGTCCTGCTGCAGGGTTTTAAAATATTTTGAAATGAACTGGAATCAAGAAGACATGGCATGTCCTTCCAAAATATTACATTATTTTTAAAGTGACCATCCTTCTTGTATACTTGTAACAATAATAATCAAGTCGGCAAAAAATGTCATCTGTAGTGATCTTAAGAAATGCCCATTTGCAGGCAGAGACTTTTCAAAGCTTACCACAAAAAGACTGTCTCAATAACTGACCCAGTAATTTCAGTGGTAAATGTACAACGAGAGGCTCAAGTACCTGTGGCGCTCAACTGGACCATTGGCATTTAAACCATTTGCATTTAAATAGACATGATGGATGATTTTCGAAAAATCCAAGATGGGCACCAAAAAAATTGACCAATCAAGATTCTCGTTTAATATGTTGAAGCCTACCATCATAGGATTGTTCCACCCAAGTTTTGTTGAAATCGGGCTATTGATTGAAGGAGTAGCATTATTAAATGGTTCCGGAAAACTTTCAGAAAATCAGAGATGGCTGCCAAAACACTGACCTATTAAAATTCTGAATAGAAGTTCTCGAGGCTACAACAATAGGATCCTTTCAGTTAAATTTGGTTGAAATTGCCCAAGCGATTAATGAATAGTTACATTTTATACAAATTCCCATCTTTCAGAAAATCCAAAATGGCCACCATCAAGATCAAAATTCTGTATACATGTTCTGAAGCGTACCAGCCTAGGGTTCTTCCAGCTGAGTTTGGTTGAAATCGGCCAAGCAGTTAATGATAAGTAGCCGTTTAACTCATTTCCCAAAATGTTCAGAAAATCCAAGATGGCCACTGGAAGAATTGACCATTCAAAATTCTGTATACAAGTTCTGAAGACTACTGCCCTAGGCTCACTCCAACCAGTCTGGTTGAAATCGTCCAAGCAGTTAATGAGTAACGTTTTAAACGATTTTCAGTAATATTTTGAAAAATTCAAGATGGCCACAGAACAAATTGACCAATAAAAATTCTGTATACAAGCTCTGAAGCATATCACTTTAGGGTCCTTCCAGCCAAGTTTGCTTGAACTCGTTCAAGCGGTTAATGAGTAGTAGTCTTTTGAACTTATTTACAAATATTTTCAGAAAATCCAAGATGGCCGCCTGGAAAATTGGCCAATCACAATTCTGTATACAAGTTCTGAAACCTAACAGCCTAGTATCCTTCCAGCCAAGTCTGAATGAGTAGTAGCGTTTTAAATGATTTCCCGCCATTTTTCGGAAAATTCAAGATGGCCATAGAAAAAAAAGGCCAATCAAAATTATGTGTTCAAGTTCTGAAGCATCATATGCTAGGGTTCTTCAATCCGAGTTTGATTGAAATCGGCCAAGTGGTTATCAAGTAGGCTTTTAAGTGATTTCCAGAAATTTTGAGCAAATCCAAGATGGGTGCAGGAAAAATTGACCAATCAAAATTCTGTATACATGTTCTGAACCATACCAGCATACTATCTTCCCAGCCAATTCTGGTTGAAATTGCTGAAGCAGTTAATGAGGAGTAGCTTTTTAAACGATTTCCCGCCATGTTTCTGAAATTTCAAGATGGCCGCTGAAAAAAATGGAATAATCGAAATTCTGTACACAAGATCAGAACCATACTATGGTAGGATTCTTCCATCCGAGGCTGACTGAAATCGACCCAGTGGTTCTCGAGTAGGCTTTTAAGTGATTTCCAGAAATTTTCAGAAAATCCAAGATGACCACCAGAAAAATTGACCAATCAAAATTCTGTATACATGTTCTGAAGCCTACCCCCCCCCCCCCCACCTAGGGTCCTTCCAGCTAAGTCTGGTTGAAAGTGCCCAAACGGTTAATGAGGAGTAGCATTTTAAACAATTTCCCGCCATTTTTCGGAAAATTCAAGATGGCCGCTGAAAAAATTGCGGTTAATGAGGAGTAGCGTTTTTAAGCAAAAGTTGACGGACGGATGGACGCCGGACAGACGGACAACCGCCATGCCATATGCTCACTTGGCCATTCTGGCCAGGTGAGCTAAAAACTAGTCTTCTATTAGCCTGCAAATGGGTAGTCAATAAGCCAAAATTCTGGTTTCTACAGTGATCTTGAAGAATGTCTATTTGTAGGCTAAGAGGCCATTTTTTTCTATAATTAACCACTGGAATGGTTGGCACGATACAGCCATTGACATCATTGGTAAATTTTCAAAAATACTCTCCTTTTCACGCTGCAAATGAACATTCACTGAGCAATTTAAAATATAATTATCTTGACCAATCTTGAGAATTAAAGGGTTAAAGTATGGATTCATCTTAACATTTCAAGGGTCAAACCGTCCAAAATGAGTGTCTGCTGTGATCTTAAGAAATGTTGATTTGCAGACACAGAGAACAATATTTTGAAAATTTACAACTGGAATGACAGGATCGATAATTGAGCCAGTCATTCCAGTTTTAAAATTTCTAAAATAGTCTTCACTTGGCCTGCAAATGAACATTCAATAAGCAAATATTTTAATTTTCTTGACCAAATTTGACCAGTTAAGGGTTAATATACATGTAGATATATACCTGTTGTGTGTTCAGCATTGTGAGATATGAAGGATATAAATCTGTCAAATTACTGAAGCTGGTTTCTTCCATCTTCATGGTAAGTGATCACCAAATGAGTGATGAATTGACCATAGTACATGTACATGTATGTCACTGACTCTTTGCCAGACAAAGACTTTAGAAAAACAGCAAGCTGCATCTTCAGATCCTAAAACTGAAGTCAACAGAGTTTTTAGTTACTTTAAGCTACACATAATTCATGTCTTATGGAATATTATTTATTGACTGTAGCGCATATCATTGACAAATGATTTACAGCGATCTCGCCCCAGAGGGGAGGTCGATCTGGGCCCATGCCGATCTCGCACTAAACACTTACATGTTCCTTGCCATTCGAAACATATATCTTCTTCATCTTACACAGGTATCACAAAAATGTGTACACAAAATCTAAATCTAAATATCATCTTTCAAAGCGGATAACCCACATACGAAATTTGATTTATTTCCACTCAATGGTTTGGGAGGAGATAGCATGACGGAGGGATGGACAGACGGACGGAGGCGATTACAATATCCCCGATGTTTTGTTAAAACATGGGGATAACAACTTCATACCGCCGCCTACTACTGCTACTACTATTCATGGATTAAGATTTGCCTTATTTGGGCTCACCACCTATATGTATCAGGCCTGGGATCCATCAATGCCATAAGAAACCAGAGTTTTGACATCTGAAAGATGGATTTTGAGCCATTTTACTTTTAATAGCACCATTTAATGTTTCTCATGGTACATGTATTTAGGTTTTGGAGATCCCAGGGACTCCACACCCTGAAATCATGGGTCCCCAACTGAAATCTGTGGGTCCCAAATTGAAAACTTGTGTGTTCATGCATGCTAAAATTTATAGTGTACCAAAAACTCACAAGTATGAATTATGGTGGTCACATGCTAGATTACGTCAGCATATTTGTGCCAAAACTGATAAAATTACGAAGTATTAAACAAGCAAACAAGATTTTCTGGTGTCTCTTCCTGCATGTACTGGATCCCCATACCACTACTTTTGGGGGTCCCAAGTTGCATTTTGGGGTATAAAACCCTGTTCAAGATCACTAAATCGTCATAAAGTGTCACAGAATCCATCTCTGTGTATTTAACAGATGATTGGACAGCAACAGGCAATATATGTCCCTACATCCCTAGAAAGTCCTTAAGTTTCATTATTTCAGTTTTTATCATTTCACAACCCGTCGGGGGAAGCACCTCAAAGATAGAGCCATGACTCAAATACATCCAGGTGTACCGCGGTTATGCGGCCAATAAAACTAACTGACCGAACAAGTGCCATAAGAAATTCAAGAATAGAGAAGAGAATACATGTAGGTTAACTGTTTATCTGTACATCAACGGAAAGTAACCTGACTGAGGTTTTACTGTCAGTTCATAGTGCTTTAAAAATACATAGATTTTAACAGTATATTCTTTATACAGTACATTGTGGTCAGGTCTGTATTATTCACAGGATTAAATATCGCCACCAGTCATGCCAATGACCTACACAGTCTTTCCCAAAATAACACAATGAACAACACAAATTAAAGTTTTATTGAATTTATTTGAAGTACAGGCAGCTTAGATGATATACATGTAAGCTTCAATGCAGCCAGGATAATATACCAGCTTAACTGTACAGGGCAGTAGAGGGGGGGGGGGGGGGGGGGCTGGCGGGGTATGACTGGCTTGATTATCGAGCCAGTCATTATTCCAGTGATAAATTAAAAAAAATACTTTTCTTGGCATGCAAATGGACATCCAATAAGCAAATATTTAGATTTTCTTGACTAAATTAAAAACAGAAATATAAATGTAATAATAATAAGATGTTGGCACAACTTTGACATAACTTTTAGTTTTTACCGTATATTCTAAAAACATTTTACCCATATATGAATTTTTACCAGCACGCGTTGAAGGTGGATTTTCACACTACAATTTTTGAAAATATTTAGTTTTAGAGGCTTAAATTGTGTGCCTAAATTTATTGAAATGAAATAAATATTAACATATGATTTCTTTACGCATAGATTTACACGTATATAATTTATTAACCGTTTGACGGACAAATCCATGAAAAAGTAAATTATTTACGAATTTAAACCTAATGTGTTGAACAATTTCAAATTAATTTGACTGGCTATGACTACTCAGAATCCCATTTTTAAGATGTCCTACACCCTTCAGCACAGTACCCTGTCCTAATTGCATGATTGTATATAGGTAACCTGTTGAATTGATCGTACCAAAATCTATGGACAACTCGTAGCAATTTTTAAAGGTCAACTCGTACCAATCGATGCGTACCAAAATCTATGACCAACTTCAAGTCAACTCATACCAAACGGATGGTCAACTCGTACCAAAATCTATGGATAACTCGTACCAGGTTCAGAGACAACTCGTACCAGAGCATGGTTAACTCGTACCATGTACATAATGGAAGTAATGCTGGTATGAGTTGACCATAGTTTGGTACGAGTTGTCTCAAAATCTGGTACAAGTTGTCCAAAAACTGGTATGAGTTGACCACGCATTTGGTACGAGTTGACGTGGTACGAGTTGGTGATGGCACGAGATGCCCTGCACCCAGTTTCGTTATCTAGCCAGTCATTTCAAAGGTAAATTGTCAAAAATAGACTTCTTTGGGTCTCCAAATTGACAGTTTTCAAGACGTCTACAATGGCTGACTTACCAGCAATATTCATAATTTAAAAAAATATTTAATTTTCAAATTCCATGACTTTCCAGGATTTCCATGACCAGTACGAACCCTGAAATTAACCCTATACATACCCTCTACATACCAGCTCAAGATGGACAAAATGGATTCTGCAGTGGCCTCGAGGAAACCAAGCGAAGCTTATTTTTTTTAATTCACCACTGGAATGGCTGGCTCGATAAATTAAAAATAAATAAAATCATGGTCTCTAACGCTAACACAAATCTTGATCTAGTAGAGGTCATTGATAACAAATATCTCAGAAACCTGTCTATAGAGATCACACCGAAGACTTTAATATGTGTAAACGTGGTTCTTACTTCATGAGCTTTATCAATTGTGGCTTAAAAAACCACAATTGGTGCTACTAACTTTCGATCAAATTAACTCTTTACCACTCAAGGACAAAACCGGATTCTGCAGTGGTCTTGAGAAAATCAAGCGAAGATCATCTCCCTTGGCTACTGAAATCATAAATGTGTTAAAGACGCAGAATGTATATTTATCAATGCATTCTAAAGCAGTATTCCTGCCTCGAGACATTGAATGAAGCTGTTTAGGTTCCTAGACATGACAGGTATAGTAGAGTACTCTAATTTGAAGGAAATTCCAGTTTCCCTTTCTTCGAGATCTAACAATACTTACCATTACAATACTTATTAATAACAGCACCCTAAGGTTCTGTGCCATAAGAATCTTCAGATTTAGAAAGCTCTAACCGGCTCCTGGAACCAGGTACCCACCCCCAACAAACAGGTACCAGCCACCATGAGCCAACACATTGTTTGCATAGCTACCAAACAAGAACTGACACATGGCTTGCCTCTGTGGGGCTGGGAGGCAGGGTCTGTAATGTAATGGTAAGTATTGTTAGATCTCGGAGAAAGGGAAATTGAAATCTCCTTCATTCTCTTTCGATCAATACTTAACATTACATGACTTATTGATAACACCAGATTTGATCAGTAACCTGGTGGGAAGGGGCAAGCCATACAAAGCCTCTTTTGCCCTAGAGAAAGATCTAGACTTAAACTTGTCACACGGAGACCTACATGTAGAATGACCGACGAGTTTAGGACCGAATCACATTCGCATCACCGCCCCCAACCTCCACCCCCCCTCTCCAAAAAGGGAAGCGAACTAACGAACATGCATCTCACCTGAAAACACAAGTGTGCCAAGAGGGTTAACTGCTCTTGACACACATAAGCCTGGGAATGAGCATGAATATATAAGATGAATGAAAATGATATATAAACATAATACAAAGAACAGTCTAATTTGAATTACCTCATGACTTTTGGATTCCTGACACAACGCCAGCAACCATCACACTTTTGACCAGACGTGACATTTCGGGTTGACCTCCTCTCGCCTGACCATGTCTGTCATCTCTACTATTGTAGCAAAGCTAATAGAAGGAGAACGATCAGTATGGCCACTAGACTAGTGTTTCAAGACTGCTAAAGCGAGTAGATCGGCTGAGTCTGACATGTCCCTCATATAGTCATCAATGAAAGAGGACTCACAGTGCCATTGTGCAACGGCCATGATGTCCTCTAATGGGACACCATTGAATAGGGCGGTCGAGGAAGTTATTCCTCTAACATTGTGAGCCCTAGCACATGCACCTGGTGACCAGACGCAATCTCATGGGTAGTCTGAATGCATTCGACTACCCAATGAGAGATAGAATCCATGGATATGGCACCATATGGCTTCTTATGGCAGATCCACAGATGTCTATCATTTGACTGTAGAGAGTCTGTCCGTTTTTTTAACTTGGTCAAAGCACAGACTGGACACCAGGCACTGGCATCACGATCAAATCTAGTTACATGTAGTTTTGGTATTATGATCGGTTTGCCAGGATATTTCAAAGATTGATTCTTTGACATAAATTCTGCTCTTGGCAGCAGTCGCAGACCCTCTCCAGAGACAATAAATCGGTCCCTCTCCGCTGAAAGCGCATGGATCTCACTGCGCCTTCTGGCTGAGGAAGCTGCCAATAGAAAAGACCACCTTCCCAAACCCAAAGGTTTGAAAGGGTGCTTGGTTAGCACATTAAGCACCAAAGATAGGGTCCAGGCTGGAATGACTACCGGTTGTCTCAGTCGGAGACTGCTCATTCCCTTCACCATCACGTTTAGCTGGGCCACCTCTGGACTATCCCTGTTGACTAGATAAGGGATAACTCATGCCAAAGCTGACTTGTATCCAGCAATTGTGACAGGAACTAATCCCTTAAAGAATACCTCACAGAGAAACTCTGCTATTTGCTGAATAGTGGATTGAAAGGGATCAATATCCTTTCCTTCACACCATTCTGCAAATTTGTTAACCTTGTGGTTATATGACTTGAAGCTTGACCGCCATCTCGCGGCTGTGATGAACCTCCCCAGCCTGTTGAGAAAAGCCTTCCGATGTGGAATGTTGTTTGATAGCATCCATGCAGTCAATTTGAACAATTCGGGCTGCTCGTGTAGGTAGCGGCCCTTGGCCTGGGAGATTATGTTCAGAATCTCGGGCAGCTGCACTGGATTATCCACCAGCAGATCCAGAAGATCTATGAACCACACCCTGCTGGGCTAGAATGGTGCTATTAGCAGGACCACGCATAGTTCCTCCCTGATCTTCACCAGGACCGTCGGTAGAAGGATGGTGTGTGGATACGCATACGCGTGCATTCCTCTCCAGCTTATTGCCAGAGCGTCTGTATCGATGCCATTTGGATCTGGAATCGTCATGATTTTAGCATTTTCCTTTGTGCCGAACAAGTCCACATTGGGTTTGCCCCAATGCTTGAAGATCATTCGTAGAACCGGAAGGTTGAGAGACAATTCTGTTGGCAGAATTCTCTGTCTGTGAGACAAAGCATCTACCAGAATGTTCAACTGCTTTCAAAACAACTGAGTAATTCCTGCATGATTGAATCAAGTGCCACACCTTCATACATAGTGTGGGAGACTTGGTCCCTCCTTGGGGATTTATGTATGATACCACTGTCGAATTGTCCGACCGTATCAATATCACCTTGCCCCTGAGTTGTGGAAGAAATCCCTCCAGTGCCAGTTTTACTACCATCATTTCTAACAGATTGATATCCATCTGACTCTCTAGGAGAGTCCATATGCCCGAAACCTGGTGTTCTCCCAGACATGCCCCCACCCCTCCAGTGATGCATCTGTGTACACGGACAGATGGGGTGGGGTAGGTGAAGTAAACCTCCTACTAGGAGATTCTGACGCTCCTTCCACCATACAAGATGCAACATTATCGGCTCCAAAACTGGTACCAGCTTTCTCAGGGGTTCTGTTCTCTGTTTCCACAGAGACATCAGATACAACTGGATAGGTCTTCGCATTAGAGCCACATACAGGGTTACCTGCTCCATGAAGACCATCATGCCCAGCATCTGAAGAAACCTCCTCGCCTGAATGTGGTTTCCCAATCGAAAGCTCCCGAAGATGGCTATCAGACTCCACTCTGAGCTCTGATGGGTAAACCCACCCTTCCATGAGATTGAATCGCATCCCGAAATAAACGAAGTGTTGAGTGGGTGTCAACTCGGACATCTCCTTGTTGACTATTCAGCCTAGATCTGAAAGTAATTTCAGAGTCAGAGCAGTATCCACTCTAACCTGGCTGGTGTGTCCGCCTTGATAAGCCAATCTTCTATGTAGGGGTGAAGCACCACATTCTTTCTTCTGAGAAATGCTGTCACTGCTAGGACCACTCTGGTGAAAACCTTTGGGGCTGTCGACAGGCCGAATGGGAGAACTACAAATTCCCCAAACATGGTTCTGAAACGCGAATCTCAGAAACCTGGGACAACCCGTAATCATTGGAATGTGGAAATATGCATCTTTCAGATCGATTGACACACACATTCCTTTCCTCAATCCTGCCTTTACCGTCTTCTGTGTTTCCATCTTGAACCGAGGCGCATGGATAAACCAATTTAATGGTCTGAGATTGAGTACAGGTCTCTACCCCCTGTGCTCTTGGGGACAAGGAACATATTTGAATAGAAGCCTGGAGTGTTCCGGTTTGCTGGCTTTATTGCTCCCTTCAGAAGCAAACCTGACACTTCATTTTGGGTGACTTCTAACTTGTGTGGCTCCCTCAGTACGCGAGTCCAGACAGGTGCCAAAGACAGATTTTGTGGTGGGAAGTCCCAGCACTCTAGCATGTACCCTTGGGATATCCATCCAGGACCAGACTGTCTGACGTCACACTTTGCCAAACCTAGACGAAACGCATGAGTCTTCCACCCACTATAGGCGCATTGATGCACTACCCACCCCCCTCTTAACGAGACAGGGAGAGAACCATTTTGGTCTCTGCTTGACTTGTCTGACTGGCGCATAGGCATGGTCCAGGCAGGTGTGAAGGGAGCTACCATACCATCAGGTACGATCCGCTCACTTCTTTCTGCCCTTAGAGGATTTCCCCTTGCCCTTACCGGCTCTCAGGCGATCAGGGCCACCACTAGGGTGGCAGGGGCCTCTACAGCCTTCCTCACCTTGTTAGCCGCAGGCAGCTGAGAAGGTCCAACAAGAGCATTAAAAACTGGCTTGGCTTTTGCCGTGCTCTTATGCTTCTTTTGCTTCTTGGAGGAAGGCTGAGCGACTAAAGGTTTCGATGCAGCCCCTAGTGTGTGCGCTTGGCGCACTAGCTCCAGCTGCATATTGACCGCTAGCCGACTTTGCGCCATGTTAGCCGTGTCCTCTAAGATGGCCCGCGCTTAGCCAACAAAGATGCAAGGACCATCTGCCTCCTGAACTTGGTTACACGCACCTGCACCCGTGCCAGTGCATCCATTGACAGCCCAAGGCCGTCATTGACACACGAAAGTGCTGCAGGTGGCATAGGGTGGCCTGCCCCTGCTTCAGCCCACACATGGGTAATTTGATTTTAGTCCAGTTATCAAACTGAATGGTGTCTTTAAGGCTGATGACCACCACCAATGATACTACTACTACTACATGTACTACTACTACTACTACTACTACTGCCATGCACTACTATTACTACTACTACTACAACTACTACTGCCATGCACTACTACTACTATTGCAAAATTTTGTTCTTGACTTAGGAACAGTTCGTGAACATTAAGAACTGTTCATGAACTGTACTCAATCAGCTCTAGAATTATTTGTTCTAGAAATTTCAGTGCTCTTAAACGATCCTGGAAGTGTTCTGGAACAATTTCAAAACTGTTCAAGAACTTAAACTTATAGGAAATATTTCATAAGCTGGTCTTGAAAATATTCTAGAACAATTTAACAGTTCTAGGACTTTAACGTTCTAAAATGTTGTTGACAATTTTTCAGGAACAACTGAAGAACAGTTCAGGAACTTCAAGGATCTTAGACTGTTCTTGAAAAAATTAAAGAACAATTTTAAGAACAGTTCAAAAACTTTAAAGTTCTTAAAATGTTCCTGAACCGATCTTGAAAATGTTCATAAACAACTGAAAAACAATTCTTGAACATTAAAGTTCTAGAAATGCTCCTAAACTGTTCTTGAAGAATAATTTAAGAAGTGTTCTTGAACTTTAAGGTTCTTAAAATGTTCCTAAACTGTTTTTGAAAATTTTCAAGAACAACTGAGGAATGGATGAGGAACAAAAGTATATCTATATCTGACCATGGTCAACAAAGTTTGGACATGATGGTAAAACAAGTTTCTGAAACTTATGTCTATGTATGACGTTGTTTAACCATGTTTTGATCATGGAAAAACTAAAAAAATTATTTGACCTTGGTCAACCAACCTTTGTTTGTTTGGTATAATTTAATAAATTTATATAAGGTTAGGGGGGTATACTGGAATCACCCTGTCCATCTGTCCGTCCATCCATTTTATTCCCCTTGATTTGATCAAAATCAGCTATTTGACAGGAGTTTGGATTTTGTCCGGAGATGTATTTGGCTATTTTTCAATGGATGTCTCTGAAACTTTGCATAGTTATTCCTTACCATGCAAACCTGTGCACATAATCGTGTGATGCTGATCGGACCAAATTCACAAGAGTTATTCCCCTTGAAATAGTCAAAATTGGCTATTTGACAGGAGTTTGGATTTTGTCCGGAGATACATTCATTCATTTTTCAATGGATTTCTTTGAAACTGTGCACAGTTATTCCCTGCCATGGGAACCTGTGCACCACGATGTTTGATGCTGATCAGGTAAAATTTCACAGAGTTATTCCCCTTGATGACTTAAACAAAATTAGCTATTTTCATCCGGTTGTGTATTTGTTAGCTTTTGGCTTACAGTTCTAGTGGTATTTAATGTCTTACATGTAATTATTAGCTCACCTGGACTGAAAGGCCAAGTGAGCTTGTGCCATGGTGACCATCCATCGTCCATCCACCCTCCCGTTTTAAATTACTCCTCAAGAACCACTGGGCTGATTTCAATTGTATTTGGCAGGAAATATCCTTAGGGCATAGAGATTCAAGTTTGTTCAAATGAAGATATCTCCAGTAGAACCAGAGTTATTGACAAATTAGTTTTCAAAATAATGATATTTTAATTAATCTGGTCACTGTACCCTTGACTTTTTTACCCACAAATTTATCACGCCTCGTTGGGAGCCTAGGGGCAACCTTCCACTCAAGTCTGGTCGAAATATATCCAGTACAACCAGAGTTATTGACAAATAAGCGTTTGTGACCGACTGACATGATGGTTTAGTGAGCTGATACTCAGCAAATAATTACTGAACCGATTTGACTTAAAGTTTAACAAAATGAAGGAACTTGCAGTCCAAGAAGATTTCCAGACTTTGGCCGTGAACCGAATAAAAGAACAGATCGGATCAAATTCTGGATCTGTGGCTATCTACTGGTTCCATTTGACTCAAATTTTAACAGAGGAAATGGTGTGACTAGGAATCCACAACTTTTGGCATGATCCGGAAAGTCCATGGACAATTTGGAATCGATCTTGATTTTCTTGAAAATTTATAAAAGCATAATAATATCGTCGTCATCACCATTTATGAGGAATAAGCCACTTAAGCAGCTACTTGCTTCTTGTTATTGCTTCCATGTTTTTTTAAAATATAGTATGGCTTGCTCAGTCTACTTTAAACATTCTTTCTTTGAAGTATGCTAGAGTAGCTTATTCTTTAATAATTCAAGTGGAGGACGGCCGCTACCGGTGCATACTGCCTCAAGTGGAGGACTGCCGCCCGTGGAGCATATTGTGCCGAGTGGAGATATGCATTCTCCCGCAGATTTGCACCAAATTTCACTGGAAGAATCCTGAGCGGGATGGTCGTGGAGTGCTCCAGAACCTCAGAACTATTCAGAATTATTTTGTCAATTTTTTTATGGCCATCTTGGATTATCTGAAAATTTTCCGGAAATCCTTTAAGACATATTTCTTCTTAAACCGCCTTTCATATTTTAAACAAAGTTGCCTGGAAGGATTTTATTACAGGGCTCGTAGGAGATATGCATTCTCCCGCCAACAGAAGCGGCAGAGGGTTAATCCTACGCGATGTCAGAATCCACCCCACCCCCCCCCCCCCACCCACTTCTCCCAGCCATCCTGCGCTTCCTACTGGGTCTCAGAGGCATATCTGAAGACGAATTGATGTTAGATATATAATTAATCATAAATAGGATATGCGTGAGAATCTGTTAATAAATTTTACCATTTTATTTATGAGACTAATTTTGTAGTCCAGCAAACGTCAAAAGATGATTTTCGATTACATATCTATCATAAGCATATTACACAAACATGTGACGTCCGTTAGTAAATAATATTTATTCTCTTCCTTTTCTGTTGGAAATCAGTGTGTACTTATGACTCTAGTGCAAAAGCACCAGAAATCAAAAACAAAAAAGCCTGGAAAAGTCCCAGACAAGCGGCCTAAATATGAAGCTAACTTCTAAACCACTAAGTTACTTCAATACTTGATCCGATTAATTTTACTAAACGGAATACAGTAACAGTATACACGGAAACATAGTACAATCTGCTGTAAATACATTACGCAAATATTGAAGCCTTTTAATCACGTCCGCACATTCAACCAACCATGTTAAGTCGCCAAGCTAGTCAGTCGCAATGTGTCGCATGCCACCATTAACGACATCATATGAGTATCAGTGAATGAAAAATAAATAAACAAATCTCTGTCAAAATGTTTAAAATCACGTGCCTCACTCCACTGGGAACCAGTTAGAATAGGCATAAAGCGAAGCGTGAAGAGTATGTGGAACGGCTAGGCTGGTACCCGACTCCTCATTCTCTCGCTGACGAGTCTCTGGCTTAGTATAGGCTGGTAACCGACTCCTCATACCCTCGCTGACGATTCTCTGATTGTGATTATGAGCAATTGGAGTCGGGTACCAGCTTATGGCTTAGTACAAACGGTTGCCATCTGTAATCTGTACTCGGAACGCCAGCCTCGAGGGGCTCACCCCTGGCACGAGCAGGGTAACGAAGAGTTGCAACTTGAGTCGCACAATAGTTTATTATTAAAGTTTTTATTAATTTAACTAATGTTCGGAACACACGAAGAAGCAACGGATGTTGCCGAGCACACGCGATCCGTCGCGACACTGACACTCCTGGGAGAGTATCCGGGTTACATTAATTTCCCAGGAACCGTAGCTCAGGCAAGCAATTCGATCGTGTTGAGAAGTGTGTGCATACTGTACATAGTTCGTGTGTGATAGCTTGACAAAAGTCAGTGCGGCAAAAGGTGTATGTGCACAATGTACAAATTCACAGAGATTTAGTTATATACAATGGCTTTCCAGGTCAGTCCGCTTCAAATGAAGGGCATAGCAGAGAGCGTGTGTGATTCTGGATACTTTTGATAGTTCTCTGCAGACAGGTTGATATCGGAGCAGGTGAAAAGTTTGGAGTGGTCCAAGAATAAGTTGACAAACACACTAAGAAATAGACTCGAACACAGATTCACATAGCCGGTTTACTCTCTTTCCTCTAGGGGAAGAAGGTGATAGACAATAATAATAATAATAATAATAATAATAATAATAATAATAATAATAGTAGAAACAGGATGAACTCCAGCCCCCACCCCACCCCCTTCATCCCCTAGCCCATTCCAATGAGTGAAATATGTTACCCACAGTATGAAGAACAATAAAAAATAAGTGAACCATGTTTGTCAAATGTCTTGTCTTTTTCTCTTTTTTTTTTCTCTTCTTTTTCTATGTCAAATCCTATATTATTGGTCTGTAGTTATGTATAATATATTGTCATAATGCCTTATGTCTACTTATGTCAAATCATGTGTAACTTGTATGTTATTCTATGTCAGGGGTCCACAAGCTAATAGGCACAGCCTCCAGTGCACTCCCTGTTATCATATTGTAATTTGTAATATTTACCAAGAGAATAAAAAATCAAATCAAAAATCAAGTTGAGCCACGTTTTCTGGGTCAGCAATCAGCCTATCATATGCTACTGGGTCGATCTCCTGGAGTACAACAGAGCGGATATCTTCTAGATACGGTTTTCTGGATTCCATCAGCATTGGACAAGTTACGAGGAAGTGAGTTCTGTCTTCTTTTGTTAGCCAACAAAGCTGGCATGTGTCAGGTGCAGCAAACTGATTAAAGCGACTATGATTAGCTTGTAGAATGTATGTATCAACCAGGAGTTTCGCTTTAATCGTGGCACGTCTTACATCTCTTGTGTATTATCAGTAGAGCTCCAGACATGGCGGACACGGTTCACTGAGCAGTCAAGAACGTTAAGACACTTGAGGGTGGATTTTGTGCTGGCGTCATTCTTCCAGGCTTCATGAACAACTTTATTAATCTGTGTGTCTACTGCTGCTTTCCACTGAGGTTTTGAAGGGATGCTGTCAATCAGCTGGTAGATACTTGGAAGATCATTCTTAGAGAGTAGGTGTTGACATCTCATAAACCAGCTGCTGCTTCTGATACTCTTTACAGCTAACTGTCTCGCAGCTATTTGATACTCTAGCATCTCTCGGTTTCTGAGTATGTTTCCTAAGAAGTTAAGTTTTTTGCAGTCTATCTCAGCTTCTATAGGTCTTATGCCCAGTAAGCAAAGTGTTGCTGTTGAGGATGTACACTTTGAAAGGGATTGGAGTTGCCGGATAATTTTGCGTTGGAATTGCTCCATGAGATTAATCTCGGTTTGGTTCATTTCCAGAGTTTCTAGACCAAAGAGTAATCTTGGGCGACAGTAGATTTTCCATACATGCGCAGTGCAGGCTGATAGTGCAGGAGACAATCCGCCATTGCCATACAGTCCAGCTCCCATCAAAGAGTACACCGTTCTCCGTGCCATTTGAATCCTCTTCTGCACATTTTCTTTGCCCCATAGGGAACGTTCTATACCCAGATGTGTTTCACACTTTGATTCAAGGATTTGTTTTTCTCCTAGCTGTATTTTGGGCATTTCTTTTGGTCGTTTGCTAAGAAAGACAAGAGCACTCTTTGCTGGATTGATAGAGTACCATTCCTGATTGGTGTAGTGGTGGACAACGTTGAGAATCTCATGGAGATGATTAGTATCGTGTGCGAGAATGGCAATGTCATCAGCGCAAGTTGGTGCTGAGCAATTAATGTGTCCAATTTTTTATCCGACTTGCATATCCTCAATCATATGTAGGAGATTGTTGTTGAATAGTTTATAATGGATGGTGGAAAGGATTCCACCCTGGCGTACTCCCTGCTGGATCTGTAGAGGTGAGGAAATTCGGCCCTTAAGCTTGACCACAGTTTCGGCATACGTATAGAGGTCTTGGATGGTTCCCCAGAGTGATTGTTCGACTCCGCTGATGTATATCTTACGAAGGAGTGAAGCGAGCCAAACTACATCAAACGCCTTGCAGGCATCTAGCGTGACCATAGCCACTTGTTCCTGGTTGTCCTTGGCCTCGTTCACAACCTCTGAAATGATCAACGCTGTGTTGTTGGAGGACCATCCCTCTGTGAATCCTCTCTGCCACATGGACTGAATGTTATCATGGTTATGTTTGGTTCGGTTTAAAAGCAGTTTCTCAAGTATCTTTCCGATTAATGTACAATCCT
This sequence comes from Chaetoderma sp. LZ-2023a, assembly GCA_034401795.1. Lineage (NCBI taxonomy): Eukaryota > Metazoa > Mollusca > Caudofoveata > Chaetodermatida > Chaetodermatidae > Chaetoderma > Chaetoderma sp. LZ-2023a. The sequence goes on along the minus strand of CM067371.1, from coordinate 125,897,744 downwards.
GTACATGACGTCATTACACAAATAGGGGAAATCCACTTCAAAGCGAAATGACAGCTATTTAACCCTTGTGCAACGATGCCGCTTCAGGTATTAGTAGGGTCTTATCTTAGACATTTCGTTACACTAACAGACTAAAATGGAAGTTTTCACTAAATATTATTGTCCTAAATTATAAATTGTGCTATTAATCTATATTATTTTGTTGAAGGATATACTTGGTATATATATTATTTTGTTGAAGGATATACTGGGTATGTATACTTGGTACTAGTAGTGCTATCAGTTGAAGCCTACATAGATATGAGAACTCTTGGCCTACTCAGAAATATACTGGCCCTGGAAGGGAGCTTGGAGCATGACATAGCCATCCGTCAGCTAGAAATGAAGAGTTCCACATCAACCAGCTGGTTTGTCTATGTTCAGGATGTTCTATATAAGTACAGACTGCCTACAGCCCATGCGTTACTCAGCAACATCCCCTCTAAAACCCTATGGGCGAAAGAAGTAAAATCTACAGTTACGAGCTACTGGAGCGATGTGTCAACAGGTGAACTAGCCACACAGTCATCACTTAAGTACGTCTCTATGGCTTCTATCAGCTCCTTCAGTGTAGCCAGACTATGGAAAGCCTCAACAAGTAGTCGTAACCAGCAATGCAAAGCAGTCATCAAAGCTAGGATTCTCATGGGAACATATTGGCTCCAGGCTAATCAGGCCAAACAAATTCAGTTCAACACAGATCCTACCTGTAAACTCTGTGACACAGCACCAGAAGATAGGAAGCACTTTATCTTAGTGTGCCCTAGCTTAGCAAAGGTATGTGCTCCGTGTATCAACGACCTACTTAGCGCCACAAATTCACCAGGGTGCGATGCTCTCCTAGCTCACAACAAAGAGATACTACTCCAGGCCATATTGGACCTAGACCATGAGTCTATACCAGAGGTGATCCGCTCTAATGATGAACTGTGTATGAAGCTGGAACGGATAACATGCTCCTTACTCTTCAAGCTGCATATTGTTCAAATGCTAATGGTTCAGGTGGGCGTCACAGGCCCTTGGGCCTCTTGTGGTTTTCTGTGACAGCATTTTCTCATTGAGCACAGGGGTCCAGCATGAAATAGATTGCTCAGATTTCCTGGCTTACCAGCTGATTGTTGAACTAGAAAATTTAAACTTTCATTCCAGTGAATTTACTTATGATTTACTTCTTGGACAGCAGATTTTCTATCCCCACACATGTTTTGAAAAAACGTTGGGATATTGAAATCTCACCTGTCTCTGTTCATTTACAGGCCAAGACCCCAAGAGGAGACTATTTTTCAAATTTTACCACACTAATGACTGGTTCTGTTATCGAACCTGCTATTCCAGTATTACATTTTTTTAAATTGTCTTGTGTCCTACAAAGAGATATTTCTCAAGACCACTGTAGAAATTATTTTGGCTGGTTCAGTGACAACATATTCCTCATGGTAAACCAGGTTCTCGTGGGCACAAGGTACATGGACATTTTAGGCTGATACATAGTGATACCAGTTTAACCCCTACAATATCAATGTTTCAATTTCAAGACAACTATACAGGAAACCTATTGAATATTTTGAATCAGTGGCAGCTCAGTCAAATTAGTTTCAAAATATGTAATATAATAATTATTACTGTGCATTTAATAAAGATTTAGTAATTTCTGGGCTACGAGGGTTTAAAGGCTTAAAGGTCTCGTGAGGACTTCCGGTCGAAAATGAGTTTCAATTAATTTTATGGTCTACACTATTTAAACACAATAGCGTCACTTTGGAGTGAGAAAGATATGTTAGGCAGCCCAAATAACGAGATTAAATGACGCCTCAATCTGAATCACTTCGCCACTAGCTGTGACGTCACATCAGGACCCGCGCTGTGAGCTGGGCCAATATTTCTCTGCCTGTAGTACAAAGGTAACACATTTTAAAACGTGCCTTTAACAGGAGAGACTTCACCTACCATAACACAAATAATGTTAGGTTGAAGGTAAGTCTTCAAGAAACAAAAAATCATGATTTTTTAAAATCTAATGATATTTACTCATTTTTAATGGTTTCATGGATCACAGGCCTTTGAATTTTCGTCCATCCATCCCTCTACCACATATTCCCCCTACTATATATATATATATATATATATATATATATATATATATATATATATATATATATATATATATATATATATATATATATATATATATATATATATATATATATATATATATACACAAGGTGTGAAACCTTCATCTGTGGGCACCATTGTCAGGAAGTTGATTGGTTGGTTTGTTGTCAAAATCCGCTGACATCACGTTTCTGACTACAAAGCACTACAAACTAACCAATCAGCTTTCTGACAATGGTGCCAACAGATGAAGGTTTCATACCTTGTTTATATTATATATAGTAGGAGGGATATGTGGTAGAGGGATGGATGGACGAAAATTCAAAGGCCTGTGCATGGATAGTTATATTCGCATACTAATAGGCCTATAACTACGGTAAACCATGGGCAATGCTGAAAATCGGCAATATTTCAATGCATGTGACAAATACTCTCGTCTACTGTAGCCTAGTAGGCCTAATTGCGGATCCATTACCATTCTTGAAAGGACTCGGTGTACTATTTAGTATCTGGGATGGATGGATGTGAGTGTGATGACCGAGGTGGTGGGAGAGGTTGGCGATCACGGATGCCTATAAGTGTACTATTATTCATATCTAAATGTATATGCTACAGAGTGCAGTTACAACTTTTTCTGAAGATTACGAATGTACAATAAGTGTGTCAGCGTGTCCTATGTGAAATTTCCCGTGATTACTGATTAGAATGTAATTGTTCACCTATAAGCTTTTGGCAATGTGTTTGTATAATAATAATACTAATAATAATAATGTAGAAGCATGTACGGGTCAACACGTACGTTGGTGTGTGTGTGGGGGGGGGGGGGGCGTTACGCCTGTGACAACCATATGAACTATATCGTTTTTCAAACAAACTTCTTTCATGTAAGGAAGTAGCATACACTCATATTTCAATGTTGCGAAAAAGCAAAACTGTAGCGGATGAACAAATTCAACCCAATTATGTTCAGAATATTCAACAGTATGTGTTATTTAAGTTGTACTATAAGCGTGCGGAAGGCAGTGAAAGCCTCGCTACGCACCTCGACCGCTGCCTAAATTGTAAACAAACCGGGTACTGTCAATAATATGTCAATGTAGACTATACGCAAATAGATTAGTTTAGATTAGATTTATATTTACCCGACATTTTAGTTAATTTTAAACACATAACTGGAGTAACTGCTATATTGCAATCATATCAATGGTAAATTGCGATCGCACGTGCACTGAGCGGTGTAGGCCTATACTTAACTATCATTTAAAAAGTTATACATTTGTGTACATGCATGCCTGTTTCATCTATGCACAATCTCTGCAGTCAATCCAGAAAGATAAGATATATATGCATTTGTAGAATTGTATTCCAAGAGGTGTGTGTGTGGGTGGGTTTGATTAAATATAGCCTAATTCACGTACACGAAATCCGATGTTACAGTCACCTTACAGGCCTATACGTTAGGATTGTGATGTCAGGCACCGTGACCATGAGCATAGGCACCTTCAGCGTGACGTCGTACTCGCATGCTACACTCTATGTATATATAGTCTTATATATAAATAGGAGAGGGTACGACGTCACGCTACACGCTAAAAGTGCCTATGACCATGAGGTCTGTCCTTTAAGTTTAATCAACAAAAATATCATCAACTTCGATATTATTTAACCTTTGTGCATCTCTAACAATGTAGTGTCCCTGTACGTGTGAACAATGAATTGTCAAAGAATATGTGCATAGGTGCCTAATACGCACAGCAGTAGAGAGCCTATAGCTAGCGCCCCCCCCCCCCCCCATAATAATCTAGACTAATAGGAATTGGTGTCATCCCGATATGACGTCACAACTCTAGCGCGATAGCTAAAAACGTTTGGTTGTCAAGGTGGTTGCTATATGCTTATCTCAGCTTTGGCTGGGCCGATTACAAAAATTTAAAAAGCATTTTGTTCTTCTAGTAAAGGAGAACCTGTATTATGATTGTCAAGTTAATCAGAGCCATCGGGTATCTAGTCCTCACAACATCTTTAACTCTTATTGTGTTTCGACAAGATACTGGTTAAATAAATGCCGATATGAAAGACTCAACAACCTACAACCGTGTTAGACACCCATCCCCCCACCCCAAATTACAACAGACTACAATACAGTAGGACTACATACAGTTCAGTTCATAAATAAGTTAACATATTTCCAAAACAAAAAAGAAACATGTTAGTTACCACAATTTCGAACACGATGTAAGAAACGTTTTGTTGAATATGTCGGACCTACCGCGGTAATATAAAAGCTTCCAATCACATTAAGTCCACAATATTCAGCAGTATATTTTATTTTGCTTTTGAAGCATTTTAAGTTATTTCTGAGCCGTACTGTATCTCCAACAGCCGAACATTGATATTTCGCCGAATCTTAGAACACGTTTACAGAAATACATTTCACCAGCTTGAATTTGACGAATAACTATGAAATTGTAACAAATCATAGTAAAGAATGTTTATTTGCATTTCATAAGATGGAAATTACTGAGTAATTGCCGTTTTACGAGATGTATTGTCCTATTCGTAATCGGCTGGTTAAAATGTAAACAGAGGTATTTTACATTCCATGCCCTTGTTTTGGGTTTCCCCGTGCTAAAAATTGCCAACCAATAGAAATATTCGGTCTTCCGCGTATGCGTCTTGTTAGTGTTAACCAATCAGCGCCGTGGACTCTGTAGCCGTTACCGGCTCCACTATTGTGATTATGAGCAATTGGAGTCGGGTACCAGTTTAGTGGGTAACTTGTTAAGCTGGTGCCAGACTGGTACCCGACTCCTCACCTTAGGAGTCGGGTAGTAACTTAATTCGATACCCGACTCCGCTCATATGCTTGTTCTTGTGTAAATTCCGTCTCTCGGAGTTCCCTTCAGGCGAACCTCCAAACAAGGAGTGTATTCCTAGACAAGTTTTTACAATCCAATTTAAGTAAATTTTAATTGCTTATTTATAGTATTTCTTACAAAATGCATATAGGTGGCCCTACAAAGGCAGAACCTATGAGGTGAAGGACCCGTTACATATAACATTTATACATGGCAGATCATCATCATCATCATCATCATCATCATCATCATCATCATCATCGTTATACGCCGACGCTGGCTATGATCACTTTGTGTCTACAGGTTAACCCCCTCACTGATATACAACCGATGACGACCACCAACATTACCGAGCTACAGTATGGTATAGAAATGTACTATCATGAATGTATAATCATACATGTTGGATCGTCTCTTACTGGCTTAAAACGTGTGCCATTTTCATGCTTATAAATGCAACAGCCTTCAGCAACTACTTTTTCAAATTATAAATTTTTGCCACATTTTCTCAATAACTCTGGGTCTAGGGGTGTATGTGTAGATTTTCTACAAACATGGGTGGAAGCTTTCCCACAAGGTCCCAAAGACGTGTGCCAATTTTAGGGTCACAAGGTAAAACACAACAGCAACAGCTTTCACCAACATTGTTTAAAAAATAGGCACATTTGACTGCATGGCCGTCCGATTGAAAAATATTTCAATGATGTAGGTATTGGAAAACTTGTCCTTGTTCTATTATTTAGGAATTCCCAGTTTCAAGGTAGTGATACAAGTAATCTGTTGGATATTTTGAAACTAATTTGACTGGTTGCTAAAATGGCAGTCAAATTAGTTTCAAAATATTCAACAGCATATGTTTGTTAAATTGTAAATCTATCAGTTGACGAACTTTTCCAGCCTCATGAATGAGAATTCTAGTCATTATGACTGTGCCATCAGCTAGTATGTGATGTATTTGATTATGATGTCAGATATGTAAGTGACTGGTTGGATCCTTCTATTGGTATGTACAAAATGTAGAAAAGCTTTCATTCTGTTTAATAGTTACTAACCCTTTCACGGATAATGTTAAGGTATACTAAGCTGACAAATATAATCATTACTCCCTAATATATACATTTAAACAAGAGGCCCAAAGTACCTGTACCCGCCCACCTGCAATTATTAGCCAGTGACACAATCGAATAAAACAAGATGACCACTGGAAAAATTTACCAATCAAATTTCTGTAAAGAAGATTTAGCCAAGTTTTACACAAATTTACATATTGGGAAATAAGTTGTCAGTATATGATTTTCTTATAAATTTTCATAAGATACCAGATGTACAACAAAAAAAGCAAAATTTGATTCATGGTGTGTTTTAACATATCTCCATGGAACAAACTCTAATGACCTTTAGTCCCTAATCATATCTCTTAAATTTTATACCCAGCTGTTCTGAAGAAGTTGTTTTCATGAAAAGTAGGTCATCCAAGATGGCCACCAAACCATTTGGCTAATCAAGTTCCCTTGAACAAACTTGGTTCAGCTCTTACCCAAACTGATATTTTATGAGTGTGAAATCAATCACCCAAACGGCTTCAGAGAAGATTTTTAGACGTTTATATAAATCGACCAAAATCCAAGATGGCGCCGTCGGCCAAATTGGCTGATCGGCTTTGTTAGAACAAACATAGATCTCTATACCCTAAGAATGTTTCTTGCCATATATACTTGAAATCTGTCCAGTGGCTCTCGAGAAGACATTTTAAAATTTTCCCATTGCTTTAGTATGGGGGCTTTTGGCGCGAAAATGGTCCAAGATTGCCGCCAAACTATTTATCTGACAGTTTGGAAAATGGAAAATTTGAAATCAGAATACCCCAAAACATGTATAAAACCAATTACGGCCTCGAAATCCATCAAATAAAAAATCCAATATGGCAGCCTAACACGCTACATTTCGATTGGCCAACGGTGGCCATTTTTTTATATATCAACTTCCCTTGAACAAACTTTAATGGTGCTTATTCTCTAATCATATCTGCCAAATTTTGCCTCGATCCATTCAGAGGTTCTGGGGAAGAAATCATTTTTGCAAAAACTAGTCATCCAAGATGGACGCCAAACTATTTGTCCAATCAAGTTTACTTGAACAAACTTGGTTCAGTTCTTCCCCTAGATCTTGTTTCATGAGTTTTGAATCGATGCCCTAAGCGGTTTCGGAGAAGACATTTCGCAAAATAGGTAAAAATCCAAGATGGCCACCGCGCAAATTGGCCAATCTGTTTCGTTTGAATAAACTTGGATCCCTATGTCCTAAGGATGATTCCTGCCAAATATGCTTGAAATTGGCCCAGTGGTTCTCGAGAAGACATTTTAATTTTCCCATTGCCTTAGTATGGAGTTTTAGTATGAAAACGATCCAAGATGGCCACCAAACCATTTATCCGACAGTTCTGAAAGTGGCAAATTTGAAATCAGCATACTCTTGATACCGCTTAAAATAAGCCGATAGCAAATCAGAAAAGAGGATGCAATGCTATTCGCTTATGCCTGCATTCATTTTATGATGGCTCTTCAATTAATGGTGACTACTCATAGAGTGTAAGCATGTTATATATGCGTTAAGCAGACAGATTCATATTTTGTAAAATTATGTTATGTTATGCGTAAAAGTGTGTTTTTATGCCATTGCAGCTGATCAACACAGTACCAAACATTTAAAACAAACAAAAGCAACTAACAGACTTTAAGACCCAATACCTGGTAAATCTCAAAATTTAATATATAGAAGTATGTGGATAAAACAGTTCTAGTTTGCCAATACTCGCACTTGAACAGTGTTTCTTATAAATACGACCACATAATAATAAAAAAGATGAATGTCATAAATATTAAAATTGCAAACATAAACACAACTTACAAATTTCACAGAATGCCAGAGTATTTAGGAGGCCCGGGCACTGTTGCATTGTGTAATCATAGCGATGTCTGCAACTGATTAATTCATTTGATATCGACTCTATAAATTATTGTTGTTCAGCACTCAGCGCTGTTAGGATTTGTTATTTGAGGTTGCACAGCAGTTCGCGGCACTATTTTCGGTGACTGTCTAGACATATTTATGATTTTCTGTGTTCCCTCAAATCTGAGTGATCCGTAAAAAAATGCAAGAAAACTGTGTGTGTGTGTATCTATTAATCCAGAACAATAATAGCAAAATAAATATGGGTGACATAGCCCAAATTTGTGTAAAATAATTAGTATGCATTAATAGTATACTAAGCTCGTTACATTGCAATAAGAATATTTAAAATTTCCAAAATTTATGTTAGCTTGCAGGTAATGCCTCTTTAATCAGATACTATTCATAAACCATACACGGTCATATAGCAGATTAATCCACACATGCCAGGTATATATCTTCCATATGATATTGTAGCGGATGGCATAGACAGATCAGTAGATTGTTGACTATCGGACACAGCCTGTGATTGACAAGGAACTGTTCACACAAGTTGAACCATGGGTGTCTCTATTCATGATGTTAAAGCTGTTTATTCTTGACCTTAGTTCTCTCTGTTCTAACACCATCGACTTTACACCTGATTTGGATACCGGTGGCCACATGTACCTGACGAAGCAGGAAAGCCTATGGTTGCAGTACAGCCAGATGTGCCATAACAGTCAGTAATGGCACCAGTTGCAATCATGCACACACACAAGGGGTGCGAAAAAGTGTGGGAAACTGATATATTCTTCCTATTTCATATGTCGAAAGGGGGGAGTAACGCCATCAAAAATTTATGACAATGTCTGAAACCTGAACTTGCTCTGTAACTGCTTATACTAAACCAATGTACGATTTTCCATTGAAAATCTTGAAAGAGTTCGAAAAATGTGTGAAAACCCGATATATTTCGTATTTCATAAGTCAAAAGGGGGCATACCTCCATAAAAAATTCACGAGCTCAAACTTGCTCTGTAACTCCTTATAATAAAGCAATGCACCTATTTTAGTAGAATATCAATTGTGACAGACAGACACATAAACGGACGGACTGACAGACAGACAGACAGATGGAGAGCAAACCTTTAGTCTCCCCCTCCCCGATTTTACTGCTGGGGACTAAAACAGGATACAATGCCCTTCCTTATGCCCTGCCTTCATTTGATGACAGCTCTCTAATCAATGATGAATATACCCAATACTCATAGATTATCCGGGGTAGATTATAAGCTTTGTTTTTGACCATTAAAACTTTGAACCCTGAATTTCCAGATTCTCAATTTCAATGTCGCAAGATAAGTGAACTCTTGAATATTTTGAAACCAAATATAATTTTGAGTGACAATGGGCTTTCAAACACAAAATCATGGGCACAAATACGAAATCTGTCCTGGTGGTGGCTAAGTATGTAACTTACAGCTTTACTTTAAAATTATAAACATCTTGACCTCCATCCAGGAGAATTACATTCGACTATTCACCAGCATAATCATCCAGATATCTAAGAATAATAGGATGAACAATACAACTTGTATTTATATACCGGGGTAACCTGTCATTTACAAACCCGGTCGAATTTATCCAAGTGCTGAAGGATATAATTACTGTTGACATTATAATTTTATTACTTATGATTGTATCACTGTATTGAAAACTTGTTGAAATCACAAAAATTATTCTTTGCACAATAAATGCACTTGCTATATCGCTAAAGATTGAGTTTGTTCCCCTCTAGATTTCTATGTGATAGATCCCCGGTTTAATTGGTCTGGGGCTTCCGCATCCCCACTCTCCCCTAGATTACCTCTGGTTCTCCTACTGACAGGGGCGTATGGAGCGAGTATAAGGAAACATTCGTTTACAAGCTGAGTCAAAAATGTATGGAACAGCCTGCACAATGCATTAGTAAACATTGATTCAGCGTTTAAATTTGAGGTATGGCTGGCTTATTTCTGGTATGATCAGGAAATTAAATACGACTTTACTGTGGAGTAAAAAATGCCTGGAAGTCATGTGCATCCATCGTATAAGTCAATGGAAAATTAAGAGGAGAACATACAGGCTCAACAAGCCTAAGTCCATAGCAACACCCCAAGACATCCTATGACAAGATTATTTTAAACAGCTTATCACTACACTGACTAACTCAATAATTGTGCCACCAATCATTTCAGTCATATATTTCCAAAATTACCTTTTTCTAACACGACTATTTACTGTAAAACAATCTTGAACATTAACATTTACCTTTTGATATTTCCAGATGGCAATTGCTTTCTCTATTTACTGATATTCATGGACAGGCCACATTCTTTCTCCTTTTAGAAACATGTTTGAAGTACCCTTGTGATGCACTATAGAGACGTGCATGCATAAACAATAAATGAAAGGACAAAGTGATGCACAGATGCACGGACGAATATGTAGGCCCATGTATGTATCCCTGGACGGACACATTTTTTGGCTATTTTTTCTTATTTTTTCTTATTTATTTATTTATTTTTAAAGTAACTTTATAGTAGGCGAAAGCAACAGTAAATTCAGATAAATTCTGGAATAATTAATGCTGCAGAAAAAGTTTTGAATTAATATGTCAGAAACTACCTTCAATCAAACGAGATTCGAGTACATGTATGCTTGTATAAGGGCCTATTGCATTCATGAAATCCGAGACGACTGTGGCAATACCGTCTAAGCAATACTAGGGCCCTATAGAAATGATAGAGTCAGAAAATATAAAGCAAATCTAAAGCTGTATTCACGAAGAGGGCTTACGATCTAGAAGAGGCATAACTAGAGCTTAATCCTTGAATTTTAGTCGAATTTCAGATATTATGGATTTTATAAATTGAATTTGGATTCAGTTGACATTTTGTAAATATTTAGTGTTATTTAGTATGAAGCCATAGCAGCTGCTTTTTAAAAATATTTGAGCTGAATACATTTCCTATTTCTGTATTCAAAGCATCGTCAAGGCTCCCACGGGGTGGTGAATGTGAAGCTGAAACAATTTGGTAAATACAGTAGAGCGATACGTCATGCCTGGCAACAAGCTCACATGAACTGTCTGAATGACGTGCTACACTTACTCTAGTATTTACGGTAGCAAAATGCTAAACAAGAGTTGCAATAATATAAAAATTACATGTTTTCGCAGCAATTATGTTTTGTAATGACAAGCACCAATGGTATGGTTATATGTTAGGTTGATCAGACTCAATAGAACATCTGAATGAATATTATTTATTTATTTATTTATTTATTTATTAGGCCTACATACTAAATTTGGAGTTGATGGTAGGTATATTCAGTATTCCATGTTGTAGTGAAGGCCAAACATTTTGACAGTTTTTGATACATACGATACTACGTCAATAAGTGGACTATGTGACCAACGAATTTTGGCCTACATGGATTACAGAGTGACACATTTAATTACTCCCTTCTTCATGAACATGGCATAACTCTATGGAATAAGTTATGTAAGGCGTAAGCTACGCCTTCTTAGTGAATATGGGCCCTGGAAATGATGCCATTTCATAAATCTGTTAATTGTTCTACGAGGTGACCTCAAGAAAGCAGGATTCGGTACACTCAAATCAAGAATGGACCTGAGGAAGCGAAAGATTTGGCTGAGGACAAGACACAGTGGTCAAACGTGAAGAAAGACTGACTGTAGCTTTAGGATGTTTCTACTACTACTACTACTACTACTACTACTACTACTACTACTACTACTACTACTACTACTACTACTACTACTACATCATCCGCAGAATACAGTAATCATACATAGAGATGATATAGAAATGCTTAAAGAGGTATTACCTGCAAACCAACATAAATTTTGGAAATTTTACATATTTTTATTGCAGTGTAACGAGCTTAGTATACTATTAATGCATACTAATTATTTTACACAAATTCTGACTATGTCACCCATATTTGTTCTTGTTGTTCTTGATTAATAGATAGGCGCACACAGGTTTCTTGCATTTGTTTATGGAGCCCTCAGATTGGAGGGAACTCAGAAAATCGTAAATATGTCTAGACAGTCACAGAAAACAGTGCAGCCTATTAAAACAAAGCCTAACAGCATCCAGCGCTGAACAACAATAATTTATAGAGCCGATATCAAACGAATTAATCAGTTGCTGACATGGCTAGCTATGATTACACAACGTAACAGCGCCCGGGCCAACTAAATACTCTGGAATTCTGTGAAATGTGTAAGTTCTGTTTATGCTTTCAACATTAGTATTTGTGAAATTCATAATTTGCATCTTTTTTACTATTACGTGGTCGTATTTATAAGAAAAGCTGTTCAAGTGCTAGTATTGCCACACATACTTCTGTATCTTAAATTTAGAGATTTACTCAGGTATTGGGTCTTTAAACCAACAGTCTGGCCTGTTGATGACCACAACTCGCCACCACTACCCCATAGCCCGACCCACCCTCCACACCCCAACCTCTATCCGCAGCCGTATTTGACTGTTTCGCGGTTCCGCGTTTTATTATTGTTCGCTGAGTAGCTATGCCTGTAACGGCTTAAGCTCACCCCGGTGAGTACCCAACTCCTCATTCCCTCGCTGGAGATTGGAGTTGCACATCAGGCATGCATTCGATAGGGAAATGTTCCAGAGCGATCATTGTGTGCAAAATTGTTGTTTCTCAGTTTGTGTGTTATATCATTTCTCTATCCACTGTATGTTGAATATGAGATTATCTACTGGTGTATATGAGCAGACAGAGAGTGACACGCCAAACCCTCCCTGTCCTAAGTTTCTATTGCAAATTGGTGATGACATAACATTTATAAATGCAATGTCTAACCCCGCAATCAAATCAAAGATAGACCATCTTATGTCACTGTCCCCATTTAGCTCATCCAGTAATCTAACTAACATGGTTGAACCCCTGATGGACGCAGTCACTGATATCATTGTGAGTGCTGCAAAAATGGCAGGAATAAAACACATTCAGCTCACAAAAGGGCCCAAAGAGAAGAGCTAGGAAACCTGTTAATAAATAGAAGAATAAGTGGTTTGATAAAGAGTGCAGTTCCATGCTTAGAGAATTCAGAGGTGTGGCTAGTAAAATTCACAAAGATCCATGAAATGCCTCACGACTTGGCTTCATGTACATGTATGTATGTATTTTTATTTTATTGACGCACTGGGAATGTGCGGCTTCAATTTCCACATGCTAACCAAACGACAGTCATGCGCCCATTAGTTTAATTTGTTGATCACCATCTCCTCGGGCGAAGATCGAACCTCCATATGGCATCGGCAACAAGACATCTTTCCACTTGACCACCGCGTCAAGACTAGGAAGTCTAGGTTTGCCCGACCAGCTTTCACATGTCTGATATACTGACACTCTGACGATTCATATGGGACTATCTGTGGATAGACCTGCCACGATTCAATCCTTGGCTTTTAAGCCTATTGTACTCTGACTCTATCACGGCTCTGGCAGTATATGTATTTTTATTTTATTGATGCACTGGCAACGTGCAGCTTCAATTTCCACATGCTAACCAAACGACAGTCATGCACCCATTAGTTTACTTTGTTGCTCACCATCTCCTCGGTCGAGGATTGAACCGCCAGTATGTATGTATGTATGTATGTAGGGCTGCGCGATATACTTATACCATATTTAAAACCGATATCCTACACTGACGGTTTCATAACCGATTATAAGAAATAAATATCGAAAAACCGAATATGAACATATTTTCGGTTTTTCGTTTCAGGATTGTTAAAAATAAAAGATACTAACGAGCATGAAAAAGTGTAATGAATAATAATGACCATACTTTCCATTAAGCTATGTTCGGGGCAACTAATAATTGAACGTGGCCCAAATTGCGCATATTGTGTAACTCGCTGTACGCCGAGAGAAATCAAGCAGCGAATTAATTAAATATATATCCTCTCGTCTTTTCTCTGGTAGTCTCCGATAAATTATCAATATAAAACACAATACTAACGCGGGAATTTGTCATTGAAATTTGTATCGGGGAAAACATTTCTAAACAACGGCATCCATTTTATTTACGTCACCGGCTAATTAACATAATGCAAAGTCGTCCCAAAACTAAATCGCCCGAATGCATAAAAATCTCGCCAATAAATATAATTCTGAATACATTTTGCTGATTAGGATATAATTTTAAATAAAATTATTACTCAAACCGTTTTTAAAACGTTATCTTCTATACACAATATCATATTAACTTATGAAATTTGCGTTCGCAGTATTACAGTTAATATTTTCTTCAAGGCATGATTTCGTCGCCGGGCCGAATTGGAAATGAAAGAAGAAAAGGAGATAATTACATCATAATTAATTACAATCTCGTGATTTACGTCTTTTCGCAACCTGTTTTGCTGATGATTTATGATTAATTTTGACAAAATAGACGATGCTTATTTGACTGTGCGTAATATTTAGGTGGTCTAATTAATAATTTCACTCCCGCGATGATGGATATTATGAGGTATATTAAGCTTTAACGGCGTAAAATGTTACGAATGTATCAGGGCATGAAAATACATTCTGTTTTCGTGCTATTTTTTATAATTGAAATTTTTTGTTTCATGTCCATAAAACCGATATTCGGTTAAAACTGATATGAAAAGTCATATCGAAACCGATATGGCTGTAAGCCAAACCGTGCAGCCTTATATGTATGTATGTTTCGTGTATATAAATATATGTATATAATATATATGTAAATGTCTTTCTATTTACTGTTCCACGTCATTACTGTCTATTTATATTTCATTTCCATTTACTGTTCCACGTCATTACTGTTTATTTGTATTTCATACCTATGGCTACATCTATATGTACATGGATTTCGTGCCATAAAGATTCTGATATGTGATTTAATTAATACGAACACACCAGAATGTCAATAGTTTGCGGATTTATACAAACGCTTTAAAACGTTTTCCTTACTGAACGCAAGGCAGCGTAAGCTCACTAGGCTGGTACCTGGCTCCTCATTCCCTCGCTGGCGATTCTCTGGCTCAGGATATTGATTATGAGCAGTTGGAGTCGGGTACCAGCTTAAACGTGCCCGATTTATGCATTTCATTAGTAACGCGCATAGCAACCAATACCTCCCATCAGGAATAAATTGTGTAAGATCAAGACAGTTTTTCCCTTGTAATATATTTCGCACCACGATTTTTGACAACCTTCATTTGATCATACGATTACTCACAAGCATGGATGAGCAGGTAGTATTTTAATTAATATTTAAATCGTATTCTTTTTATTATACATTTCTGTTAGAATACGTTGACACCCGTTTTCGATACAGATAGCGGAGCGATTCTGAATTGAATCTGTATTTCATCATCATCATCATCATCATCATCATCAATTTACAAGGCATAAGCCATTGGCTTGTTATTGCCTCAGTGCTAAACTGGTAGGGCAGGCAACCCTGGTCGGGATACAACACGTGTAGCT
The DNA here is from genome assembly GCA_034401795.1 of Chaetoderma sp. LZ-2023a. Classification (NCBI taxonomy): domain Eukaryota; kingdom Metazoa; phylum Mollusca; class Caudofoveata; order Chaetodermatida; family Chaetodermatidae; genus Chaetoderma; species Chaetoderma sp. LZ-2023a. The sequence goes on along the minus strand of CM067371.1, from coordinate 125,882,247 downwards.
ATCTTCATGTGTGCATGTTCATGTAGATGCACAGGCTGTTTCAAGATTAGTCCACTGTGATGTAATAATTGTATAAGCATATGTGTAACAGCAACGTCCAAAGCCACACCACAATTAATTGTGTTCAGTCGAATTCAAATATTCTTTCTTTGAAAAAGATGTCTAGTTTGCCCTTGAATATTTCGACTGTGGTTGCTTCGACTATTGTTGTTGGCAGTGAATTCCAATGTGGTGCCACTCTATTTGCGAAGGAGTGCTTCCGAATATCTTTGCTGCTACGTTTTATGTTGAGCTTGAGCCTATGACCTCTGGTCCGTGTAACATTGGACAGTTCGAAAAAGTAGTTCTTATCAATATTATATAGATCTTTGATGAGTTTGAATGTTTCAATCAAATCTCCACGAAACCGTCTATATTTCAGTGACATTAGATTTAGGGCTTCAAGTTTTTCTGTGTAGCTATACTCTCTGATTTGTTGGACAAGTTTTGTTGCTCTGCGTTGTACTCTTTCTAATAGCTGCGATTGCCTTTTCAGTCTTGGAGACCATGCTGAGTTGCAGTATTCAAGAATGGGTCGCACAAGTGATTTGTATAGTAGCGTGAAAGTAGATTGATCAATGTTGGTAAATGTTCTCTTGATTAGTCCTATTTTACTGTTTGCCTTGGATACAATGTTCCCTATATGTATGTCAAAAGAGAGGTTTCTGTCGACATGAACCCCCAAATCTTTTTCTACATCTGATGTTGATACAGGATGTGGATCAGGTGTATCTGTCATATAGTATTTGGTTTGAGGGTTATTTCTGCCGAAGTGCATGACATGCGTTTTGTCTGTGTTGAAAGATAGTTGCCATGTCTGCGACCATTTACATACTTTATTTATGTTTTCCTGAATCTGACTGGTAGCTGGGTTGCCGTACATCTTTGTATCATCTGCAAATATTTTGCAGTGGCAGGTTAATCGATCAGGTAGGTCATTTATATATATCAGAAAAAGTATAGGTCCTATTTACACAGACAACTGAGACAAGATATTAAAAATTCTTAATATATTCATAGTTTCGCACATCTTGGCATCTTGAGATCGGGCGCCATTAAAGTTGGGGCAAACTTAGTACATGCTAAAGACTAAGAGGGCTGCCCATACAAACGCATTGAATCGCGGCGGCATTGTTTACATTTTCCATGAAGTTCAAACCATTAAATCCTATGCCTGAGAATCTGTAATAACACGCCAGGTATCAGAAAACATCAAATCATGAGTGAATTTTGCATGATATTAAAGAAAATGTAGGCCCATTGCCCGTAATGTTAAATTAGCCCCTCCAAAAATGGCGTCTCTCCCAGGGTATTATGGGAAATTTGATTGTGATGACAGAATCAGAATATTTTATTGGCACAAAATCATGAACATGTTGATATAGCCAAACACAGAATGTGATACAAAACATAAGACGTACAGACAATGGACAATTAAACAATAAAAACATTATTATATATTATAATACGTTATATATATATACTATGTGTAGTAACAATACTATGAATTAATATATACAATAGTGGGTAACTCGATACTGCATAATGGGATGTAGGCAGCAATGAGGTACATTCTGAAAACGTGCAACTGCAAAATGTACTTAGTGACACATTTCCAGAATGCACCCCATTTACTATGGACAACAATTCAATTACTTTGGGGGTTGAAGAGATTATGCCTCTTCTGGAAGGATTCGTATACAAAATTAAGTACCGGCTTGCATATTTCGCTGTCTCCATTATTGCAGCTCATTATGAAGACAAATTTGTCATCTTCTGAGAGAGAAGTGAAATCTGTAAAGTCAATAAATGTATTATGTAGTGTTGATCTCATTTCTTGATAAACAGGACAAGTCATTACAAAATACTTTTCGTCCTCAACCTCTTGCAAGTCACAGGGTTTGCAGAGTCTGTTTGCGACAGGAGTTATGGGAGAAGTGTGTCTGCCCAATTCTATTTGAAGATTGTGCGCGCTTACTCTTAGCTTGGCAAATTGCCTTCTGTTAACGTTTCTATCTATAATCAAAAAATTTTCAATGCAGAATTTGCTTTTGAATGTTCGGTAACATCTTAATTTAGATCCATGTTGTAATGTAGGCCTACCCCTAGTAGATTGGTTGATAAAGTCCCTGTTTACATGGGACGACCAATTAGACTGGAACCGAGTTTGCATTGCATCTTTTAGTAATTTAATCGACCTGGTCTTATTAAGATCCTGACAACGATTGCTCCATATGTCCGCAAGACCAAATTCGGCCCACAAAGTCTTCATGTGTGTGGACCAATTAGCAGTTTCCTGAGCCATAGATGTTTCAACGTAGGCTTGATAAACTACAGTTATGGAGTCTAGCGCACACAATCTTTGCCAGAATTTTTGCAGCATACACTAGGTGTGTGGTCAGTAAGGGATACTGTCCGAATTCACCTCGAACAGCAGCATGTGTAGTTCTCCTACTGACCCCTAATATATACTTACAGAAATTGATGGAAACCTTTTCAGCGGGTAACTTGTCATCTAACTGCATGAAATTGGTTGAATTAATACCCTTTATATAGAATGGTGCCCATATTTCACTGCAGTAGGACAGGATTGGCAAAATCAAGGAATTGAATAGCTTAAATGCCATAGATGGGTTGTTTCAGACATTGATCGACTTGAGTTTAAATAAAGCTTTCTGAGCTTGATCTGCAAGTCTTTGACATGCAGGGTTAAAAGAGCCATATGATGTAAATACAATCCCTAAATAGCAATAGGATTGTACAACCTCGACCATAGAGCCAAGAAATGTGGAGTGGGATTTCTTGTACAAATGCCCACTAATTACTTTGGTTTGACATTAAGACCCCATTTATTTCAGTATAAACCTAGTTTGCTCAATGCGTTTTGAATACCAGTTGCAGATTTTGACAATATAGCCAAGTCGTCTGCAAACATTAGACAGTTGATAGCCATATTGTGTAACTGAACAGGATCACAAGTGTCATCAAAACATTCAGGCAGATCGCGCAGGTACAGATTAAATAAAAGGGGACTAAGAACGCACCCCTGCTTAACACCAACAGAGGAAGAAAAGCTATTGCTGTGTCCATCTGATACCTTGACAGCATATTGGACATCGGAGTACATATTTTGGATGACATTTATAAAATTACCTCCAATACCAGCTTTTAATAATTTAAATAATAGCATTTTTCGTGAGACAGTGTCGAATGCAGATCTAAAGTCAACAAAACAGCAAAAAACATTCTGTTTGGCAATGGCATTGACATATTTGTCGATAACTGACTTCAGTGCCAATATGTGGTCAGCAGTTCTGGCATTTTTTTTGTAACCGATCTGGCATTGGGGTACTAGTTTATTGGCTTCTGCAATTTTTGATAGCATGTTGCATAATATACTGCAGAACAATTTACAGAGGTTACTACCAACAACAATCCCTCGGTAGTTTTCTGGATTGGAAAAGTCACCCTTTTTGTGAAGTGGTGTTAAAAAATTACAGCGCCAATTATCGGGGAAATGGCCCGAGGTCAAAAGATAGTTGAATAGTTTATGCAGGGTAGGTAACAAAACATTCTGACCAGCTTTCAACATTTCATTACGTACTTGGTCAAGACCGCTGGCTTTGTTGTTTTTTAGTTTGGAAATGGCTTGAGAGATCTCAGATGTGGAAATCGTGAAATTCAATTCATTGAAGATTTTGTTTCTATTAGATGAGAGGAATGTATCAATTTCATTTTGGAAATCGAGATCACTATATACAGGCATCATATTCACAAGCTTCTTAAAGTGGGTTAGTTTTTGATTTTGAGCTTGAATCCTTAAGTTGGTCATATAATTTCCAGAAAGCTTGATGATTTCTAGTTTGCAATGATCCCATCTGATCCACGATCTGCTCTGTAAAGATTGATTTCTTCCTTGTAAGAGTTTTCTTAAATCTCTTATGGAGGCAGCGGAATCTGCTAATAAGAGTGAGATTTTGTGGGTCTTTATGAATTTCATGACTCAAACATCCAAGTTCTCCTTCGATCAATACTCACCATTCTGTTACTTCTGATATACAGCTGGCCCTGACAGCGGCTCTAGGATTATAGACTTAGAAAGCTTTACCGACTCCTGGGAACCGGGTACTCGGCTCCCAACTGCCGAGTACCCGTTTACCATAGAGCTCGTTCTTGTTTGCATAGCGACAAGAGCAATACATGCTTTTTGCATTAAGGATTTTAGTGTTTTAAAATAATCTAAGTCTTTAATCAGTGATAGTTTGTGTGTTCTGAAAGGATTAACTAAGGACTATGGAGAATACCGCCCAAGACAACCAGGTTGTATTGTTCTTTATTATCCATAGTTAAAAGACTTAGGTCTCTAAATTTCGTCGTGTCGCATGTTCCAATTTTTGTCCCCATAGAATCTGGGACGTGTGCTAACAACGATATATGCCAGACGATCGCCTTCTTTAAACCCCAACAGGCGATCGGCAGATATGAAAATAGGTGTTTGCTACGGTATTTCTAACACGAATATCGGCTGACGTCGTTCTCCGTAGAATCCGAGCGGGTGACGTCACACCCGGTCGCTCGGATGTTTATGTGAAGAAAAATTTTTCATTAATTCGCGCATCTTATTCTGGGTGCTGCGTACTAAAAAAGGTACCAGAAACTTTAGAATGATCAAGTTTACGTGCGATCACGATCGGTTTGCAATGATCGGTGGTTTCAAAATTCTTGAGTAGATGTGTGGTCTGCGGTTTTACCGTGTGAGACAGCAGTTTTGTTATACATTTTGTTGTTTTCTTCACATATCGTGCTGCGTTCGTTAGGAGTATAATTTATATTTATTAGTAAATATACCCTGAATGCTATGCGATATGATTCCTGGAGCCGTTACACATCCTGGAGGATCTATTATGGGTGTGTTGTGCCCGCTGCGTACTTGTCGTCATAATCAATGCGATCGTTGTTGTAACGTGGCGGGGTGGGGTGCGGGGAGGTTACGGTTAATTTATGAGTCAAATTATTTGAAAATTAATTGTCTGCCTTCCATCCGGGTCTCGTTCCGCTTGTTTATTGTAGGTTTGTGCTTATTTTATAGGCCAAGCCAGCCCCGCCATCATGTGATGACTGCCATAAGTTTGTCCGTGTAATGTTCAAGGACCATGTCTGTTTTATGTGTGCCCTGTGTAATATAGATCATAGGTGTAATCTTTGTGCAGTGTGGTCCGTCGAAACGATGGTTAAGTTCCTTGCCCAGAAGGACTTGGCTGGGTCTGACGCGGGGTCAGGCGGTCCGAGAGTAAATCGTGGAGCGCCCGGTTCGGCCGGTGCGGGTGCTCCACGTCCCCAGCTGGAGGTGGCGGAGATGGCACCGCCGGCGTGGTTTGGTCCGGCTCTGCAGGGTTTTTCTGCATAGCGTTCTGACCACGCTGGTGTCGTCCCTGCTACCAAAGGTTGGGGGGCAGTTTCTCCCCGTGCCTGGTACGGATCCTGTCCTCGGACAGGATTCTGGACTGGTTACCGAGGGGGCCGTCTCGTATGGCCCCCCTGGCAGTCCCGTCTGGCTTCGGCCAGACGGGTTTCTGTTTCTCTGCGGCCACCTCCGGGTGGTCCAGTAGCGGTGGCCGGTCCGTCAGGTGTGGGAGCCGTCCGCCAGGACGGTTCCACGGTTGACTTGTCTAGTGACGACTCTTCGGAGTCTGAAGACGAGGAGGCCGAGGAGGAGAGGTTGCTGCGGCCCGTGAAGCCGCAGGTGGAGAGATGGAGGTTGATTCCGTCCTAGACGGAACCGGCCTCCATTTGTCTGGTTTGGCGCAAGCCAGTTCTCCTTCGATCAATACTCACCATTCTGTTACTTCTGATATACAGCTGGCCTTGACAGCGGCTCTAGGATTATAGACTTAGAAAGCTTTACCGACTCCTGGGAACCGGGTACCCGGCTCCCCACTGCCGAGTACCCGTTTACCATAGAGCTCATTCTTGTTTGCATAGCAACAAGTGCAATACATGCTTTTCGCATTAAGGATTTTAGTGTTTTTTAAAAGAATCTAAGTCTTTAATCAGTGATAGTTTGTGTGTTCTGAAAGGATAACTAAGGACTATGGAGAATACCGCCCAAGATAACCAGGTTGTATTGTTCTTTATATCCATAGTTAAAAGACTTAGGTCTCTAAATTTCGTTGTGTCGCATGTTCCAATTTCTAACCCCATAGAATCTGGGACGTGTGCTAGCAACGATATATGCCAGACGATCGCCTTCTTTAAACCCCAACAGGCGATCGGCAGATATGAAAATAGGTGTTTGCTACGGTATTTCTAACACGAATATCGGCTGACGTCGTTCTCCGTAGAATCCGAGCGGGTGACGTCACACCCGGTCGCTCGGATGTTTATGTGAAGAAAAATTTTTTCATTAATCGCGCATCTTGTTCTGGGTGCTGCATACTAAAAATGGTACCGGAAACTTTAGAATGATCAAGTTTACGTGCAATCACGATCGGTTTGCAATGATCGGTGGTTTCAAAATTCTTGAGTAGATGCGTGGTCTGCGGTTTTACCGTGTGAGACAGCAGTTGTTATACATTTTGTTGTTTTCTTCACATATCGTGCTGCGTTCGTTAGGAGTATAATTTATATTGATTAGTAAATATACCCTGAATGCTATGCGATATGATTCCTGGAGCCGTTACACATCCTGTAGGATCTATTATGGGTGTGTTGTGCCCGCCGCGTTCTTGTCGTCATAATCAATGCGATCGTTGTTGTAACGTGGCGGGGTGGGGTGCGGGAGGTTACGGTTAATTTATGAGTCAAAATATTTGAAAATTAATTGTCTGCCTTCCATCCGTGTCTCGTTCCGCTTGTTTATTGTAGGTTTGTGCTTATTTTATAGGCCAAGCCAGCCCCGCCATCATGTGACGACTGCCATAAGTTTGTCCGTGTAATGTTCAAGGACCATGTCTGTTTTAGGTGTGCCCTGTGTAATATAGATCATAGGTGTAATGTTTGTGCAGTGTGGTCCGTCGAAACGATGGTTAAGTTCCTTGCCCAGAAGGACTTGGCTGGGTCTGACGCGGGGTCAGGCGGTCCGAGAGGAAATCGTGGAGCGCCCGGTTCGGCCGGTGGGGGTGCTCCACGTCCCCAGCTGGAGGTGGCGGAGATGGCACCGCCGGCGTGGTTTGGTCCGGCTATGCAGGGTTTTCTGCATAGCGTTCTGCCCACGCTGGTGTCGTCCCTGCTACCAAAGGTTGGGGGACAGTTTCTCCCCATGCCTGGTACGGATCCTGTCTTCGGACAGGATTCTGGACTGGTTACCGAGGGGGCCGTCTCGTACGGGTTCTGTCTCTCTGCGGCCACCTCCGGGTGGTCCAGTAGCGGTGGCCGGTCCGTCAGGTGTGGGAGCCGTCCGCCAGGACGGCTCCACGGTTTATTCGTCTAGTGACGGCTCTTCGGAGTCTGAAGACGATGAGGCCGAGGAGGAGAGGTTGCTGCGGCCCGTGAAGCCGCAGGTGGAGAATATGGAGGTTGATTCCGTCCTGGACGGAACCGGCCTCCATTTGTCTGGTTTGGCGCAAGCCAGGTCAGCGGCTCCGCCTGCGGCTGAGGCCAATCCGTTACCGTGCACCGGTTCCGCGCGGCTTGGTTTGTCACCAGCCGTCAGGGGAACCGGTGTGCCGGGCCAGGCGTGGTACTCACCTATCTCGCCTGGTCCGGCAGCCGGACATGGGGTGCCGTTGGCGCCCGTGGCCGGCTATGGTTCCGCGACGGTTACGGGTCCGTACGGTTTTCCGTGCGGACCTACCCCATGGACCGGAGTGTTTCATGGGGTGGCGGCGGAACCATGTGGTAGCGGAGTGCCTGGCGTGTCAGCCGTGGCTCCTGGCCGGGAGGCCATGGCTGGCAGACCCGTAAGCATGTCAACGGGTGACGTGTTTGCGGGGGTATCTTCTTCGGAGTTAGACTGGTCTGATGCTCTGGCGTGGCTAGCCAGAGTTGACCCGTCTGTGGTTTCGGCCACGGCCGATGAAGATGCGCCCCGTCCGTCGATTAGGACGGGGATTTTGCCCGCGGCCCGGATCCAGTCAGTGGGACTGGATCCACAGTTCATTGATTTGTTGGATGCTATTTATAGTAAACAACTAATGACCAAGGGTCAGCTCCCTGCGGCCTCCAGGGAGGTGCGGGCAAGGTGCCGTATTCCGCGGGGTGAATACGACAGGTATGGTGTAGTCCCGTCGGTCACGGAGGATGACCGATGGGTACTGGGCGTCCAGAGTGCCGGTTCGGGTGGTCCCGGTCCGGCACTAGTGGATAAGGCCCAGGTACACCAGGAAGAAGTCCTGGCCCTATGCGATGAGGGTGTGAGGGCAGCCATGAGCGCTGTCAATCACTCCTATCGTCTACTTCAGTCGGTGTGGGCTGAAGCGGGGGCAGGCCACCCTGTGCCACCTGTGGCGCTATCGTGCGTTAATGACGGCTTGGTGCTGTCAATGGATGCATTGGCAAGGGTGCAAGCGCGTGTGACGAAGTCCAGGAGGCAAATGGTCATTGACCATATGCGTCCGGCTACGGCAGTCAAGGAGCGTCTTCTTGGGACGCCCCTGACAGGGCCTAGCATCTTTGGTGGCCAAGCGCGGGCCATCTTAGAGGACACCGCCAGTATTGCGCAGAATCGGTTAGCGGTAAATCTACAGCTAGAGCTAGTGCGGCAAGCGCACGCACTAGGGGCTGTGGGTAAGCCGCTAACAGTACAGCCTTCAAAGAAACAGAAAAAGCATAAGGGCAAGGCGAAAGCCAGGCCTATTGCGACGTCTGTTTCGGCTGGGTTTTCGGAGCCGCCGCCGGCGAAGAAACCCAGGAAGGCTGTAGAGGCGCCTACCCTCCCCAATGTTGCTCCGGACCGCCCTAGAGGTGGTAAGGGCAAGGGGAAGGGTAAGGGTAAGGCCTCAAAGGGCGGACAGAAGGGGCCGAAGCGTACCTGAGGGTACGCAAGCTCCCTTCATATCCGCCTGGACCGCACCTGTGCGACAGGAACAGCGGTGGCAGTTATACCCGTCGTGCCTAGAACGAAATGGTTCTCACTCTCTCGTTAAGAAAGGGGGGGGAGGGGCGGACTGCGAGCCGGACAACCCCGTTAGACGTCGAGGCGTCTATGGTGGGTGGAAGGCTCATGCGTTTCGTCGAGGCTTGGCGAGGTGTGACGTCAGACAGTCTGGTCCTGGGATGGTTATCCCAGGGTTACATGCCGGAGTGGTGGGACTTTCCGCCACAAAATCTGTCTTTGGCACCAGTCTGGACACCCGTACCAAGGGAGCCAGACAAGTTAGAAGCCGTTCAAAAGGAAGTGTCGGGTTTGCTTCTGAAGGGAGCAATAAAACCAGCAAACCGGAACACTCCAGGCTTCTATTCAAACATGTTCCTTGTCCCCAAGAGCACGGGGGGATGGAGACCCATACTCAATCTCAGGCCATTAAATTGGTTTATCCATACGCCTCGGTTCCAGATGGAAACGCCGAGGTCGGTAATGCAGGATTGAGGAAAGGAATGTGGTGTGTATCGATCGAGCTGAAAAATGCATATTTCCACATTCCTATGAATCGGAGTTGGCACATGTTTCTGAGATTTGCGTTTCAGAATCAAGTATGGGAGTTTACAGTCTCCCGTTTGGCCTGTCGACAGCTCCGAGGGTTTTCACAAGAGTGGTCCTTGCGGTGACAGCGTTTCTCAGAAAAGAGAACGTGGCGCTACACACCTACATAGACGACTGGCTGCTTAAGGCAGACTCGGCAGCCAGGTTGAACGTGGATACTGCTCTGACTCTGAAGTTACTTTCAGATCTACGCTGCATAGTCAACGAGGAGAAATCCGAGTTGACGCCCACTCAACGTTTCGTTTATTTGGTGATGCGATTCGACCTTGAGGAGGGCAGGGTTTACCCATCAGAGCCCAGAGTGGTGTCTCTGTTAGCCATCCTCAAGAGTTTTCGAGTGGGAAACCACATTCAAGGCGAGGCGGTTCCTTCAGATGCTGGGCATGATGGTCTCCATGGAGCAGGTTATCCCGTACGATGCTCTAATGCGAAGGCCTATCCAGTTGTATCTGATGTCTCTGTGGAAACAGAGAACAGAACCCCTGTCAAAACTGTTGCCAGTTTTGGAGCCGATAATATCGCATCTTCTATGGTGGAAACAGCGTCAGAATCTCCTATTAGGGGTTTCGCTGCACCTACCCCGCCCCCAGCTGTCCGTCTACACGGATGCATCGCTGGAAGGGTGGGGTGCCTGCCTGGGAGAACCAGGTCTCGGGCACATGGACTCTCCCGGAGAGTCAGCTGCATATCAATCTGTTGGAAATGATGGCAGTGGAACTGGCGTTGGAAGAGTTCCTTCCGATGATCAGGGGCAGGGTGATATTGATACGGTCGGACAATTCGACAGTAGTATCATATATAAATCGCCAAGGCGGGACCAGGTCGCCCACTCTGTGTATCAGGGTGTGGCACTTGATTCAATGGTGCAGGAATTACTCGGTTCTTTTGAAAGCAGCTCGTATTCCTGGCCGATTGAACATTCTGGCGGATGCTTTGTCTCGCAGACAGAGAATCCTGCCAACAGAATGGTCCCTCAACCCTCCAGTTCTGCGACGGATCTTCGAGCATTGGGGCAAACCCAACGTGGACTTGTTCACCACAAAGGAAAATGCTCAAATCATGACATATGTCTCGCCGATTACAGATCCAAATGCCGTCGATACAGACGCTCTGGCGATAAGCTGGAGAGGGATGCACGCTTACGCGTACCCACCCACCATTCTTCTACCGAAGGTTTTGGTGAAGGTCAGGGAGGAACCGTGTCTGGTCCTGCTAATAGCGCCGTATTGGCCGAGCAGGGCGTGGTTCACGGATCTTCTAGATCTGCTGGTGGAAAATCCTGTGCAGTTGCCCGAGATTCCGAACATAATCTCCCAGGCCAAGGGACGCTTCCTACACGAGTGTCCCGAAATGTTCAATGACTGCGTGGATGTTATCAAACAACGTTCCACGTCGGAAGGCTTTTCTCGACAGGCTGCTGATTTCATCGCGGCTGCGAGAAGGAGGTCAACCTTCAAGTCATATAACAACAAGGTTAACAGATTTGCAGACTGGTGTGAAGAAAAGGGTATTGATACCTTTCAATCCACTATCAGCAAATAGCAGACTTTCTCAGTGAGCTGTTCTTTTCAGGACTAGCTCCCATCACAGTTGCTGGATACAAGTCAGCTTTGGCATCAGTTATCCCTTGTCTATCCAACAGGGATAGTCCAGAGGTGGCCAGTTAAATGTGATGTTGAAGGGAATGAGCAATCTCCGACCGAGACAACCGGTAGTCATTCCAGCCTGGAGTCTATCTTTAGTGCTTAATGTACTGGCCAAGCACCCTTTCGAACCGTTGCATTCGGCTAGTCTAAAGCATTTGACTCTAAAGGCGGTCTTTCTATTGGCAGCTTCCTCAGCTAGAAGGCGCAGTGAGATCCATGCGCTTTCGGCAGAGAGGAACCAATTTATTCTTTCTGGAGAAGGTCTGCGTCTTCTGCCAAGAGCAGAGTTTATGTCAAAGAGCCAATCTTTGAGATATCCCGGCAAACGGATCATTATACCGAAGTTAACTAGGTTTGATCGTGATGCCAGTGTCTGGTGCCTGGTCCATACTTTGACTAGGTACAAGAAACGGACTGACTCGTTACGGTCGAACGATAGACATCTGTGGATCTGCCATAAAAAGCCTTATGGCGCCGCATCCATGGATACTATCTCTCGTTGGGTGGTCGAATGCATTCAGACTACTCACGAGATGGTGACTGGGCACCAGGTGCAGGGCGTAAGGGCACACAATGTCAGAGGAATAGCCGCCTCGACCGCCCTTTACAATGGTGTTCCGTTAGAGGACATCATGGCCGTTGCATAATGGCACTGTGAGTCCTCATTCACGGATTACTATATGAGAGATGTGTCAGACTCAGCCAATCCACTCGCTTTAGCTGTTTTGAAACGATAGTTAGTGACCACACTGCTTTTCACCCTTTTCTCACTTTGGTAAGAAAAGAACCTAAAGCAGGCATGGTCAGGCGAGAGGATGTCAACCAGATTGTGTCACCGATGGCCGAACCGGTGAATGGTTGGAGGCGGTACGTCTGAAGTCCAATTATCATAAGGTAATTCAATAAGTGAGAGTTTTTTGTATTATGTATATGTATCATGTTCAATCATCTTATATATTCATGCTCATTCCCAGGCTAATACATAGAATATGCAGGGAGTAGTTAACCCTCTTGACATATTTGTGTTTTCAGGCGAGATACATGTTCGTTAGTTCTCTCCCTTTTCTTAGGAGGAAAAAGGGGGGGGGGCCCCGTTATGCGAATGTGATTCGGTTCCGTAATCTTGACGGTCCTTTTAGGTCTCCGTTAGTCAAGTTTGAAGTCTAAAATCTTTCTCCAAGGGGCAAAATTAGCATTTATGGCTTGCCCCTTCCCACCAGGTTACTGATCAAATCTGGTGTATATCAGAAGTAACAGAATGGTGAGTATTGATCGAAGGAGAATGAAGGAAATGTCAATTTCCCTTTCTCCGAGATCTAACAATACTCACCATTCTGTTACGGACCCAGCCTCCCAGCCCCACGGAGGCAAGCCATAGTTTTCTCTTGTTTGGTGGCTATGCAAACAATATGAGCTCTATGGTAAACGGGTACTCGGCAGTTGGGAGCCGAGTACCCGGTTCCCAGGAGTCGGTAAAGCTTTCTAAGTCTATAATCCTAGAGCCGCTGTCAAGGCCAGCTGTATATCAGAAGTAACAGAATGGTGAGTATTGTTAGATCTCGGAGAAAGGGAAATTGACATTTCCTTCAATCTCTCCTCATTGCCTTGCATTCTGCATCAAACCAATTCTTTCTCTTGCAATTTGCAAATTTGGCGTTTTCCTTCTTGTTTGATTTGAATGCTTTATGCCTCTTTATGCATTTTTGCAGCCGTTATTATAATATTAGTCACCGATTCAGCTAGATTCTCAATCGTATCACTCTGTAAAGTCTGTATTGACATGAAGTTGTCAATTTCATATTTAATTGTGGGATTTGTCATAGCATTCATATATTTTAACTCATCACCTTTTGCCCATATGAATTTTGGACACGGTGGATTGGGTGTATGACACAATCGCGATTCTATGAATATGCGACATGATCGAAATATACACTACTTCAATAATTTGTGTCTGCATGTGATATGATATATTGTATTTGAAAGATGGTATTTGTTAAAATTGAGAATGGCATACAAAGTTAGATGCTCTTAATTTGATTCTAGGCACCAGTTGAACAACTGCAGGAAACAGGCCCAGGAGGTGTTCCCTTGGGAACTAAAACATCTGATGTTTATGCCACTAGAGATATACCAAAGAGATTTGATAACCCAGGTAAGAACTAGTTTATCTATTTATGTAGTACTGGCTTGGCATAAACTGCAGATGGTTGGCTGTAGAAATTTCAATTGTTTCCTGAAATTGATAGGGACAGGAATTATGGCCCCGTCCAAGTGACCATATATGCATCTTTGTAGATAGATGCCTTTTGAGGGCCTAACATTACAGGCCATGAAAACTACACGTTCCTGCAGTCTGGGGCAACCACTTTTTACTGCATGGTAACCAAATTGTAACACACTGGCCTGGGGGACAACCTAGATAATTTGTTATTTTTAGGGCTTGTATATGTACTCATGGTGACTAATTATTTTATTTAGTCTTACTCATATTCTTTCAAGAAAATTTCAATTTTCTTATAGAAAAAGTCCATTTGCAGACCAAGAGAAGACTATTTTTGAAAATTTACCACTGGAATGACTGGCTCGCTTATCAAGCTAATCATTCCAGAGGTAAATTTTCAAAAATAGTCTTCTCTTGGTCTGCAAATGGACATTTCTCAAGACCCCTACAGAAGCTGTTTTTCGGCAATCAAAATGTAGCATGTTTTGAAGCCATATTGGATTTGTTTTTTATATGTTTTCGGATATTCTGATTTCAAATTTGCCATTTTCGAAATGGTCAAATAAACGGTTTGGTGGCCATCTTGGATACCCCCCCCACGCTCCCATACCTAACGAATCGGAAATTTTAAAATGTCTTCGAGAACTACTGGGCCGATTTAAATTGTTTTTGGCAGGAACTGTCCTTAGAGCATAGAGATTAAAGTCTGTTCAAATGAAGGCGATCAGCCAATTTGGCCAGCGGCTATCTTGGATTTTGACCAATTTAAAAAAAACTTCTTTGAAAATCTCCGAAACCGCTTGGGGCATCCATTCAAAACTCATGGAGTAAGATCAAGGGAAATGGAGTAAGATCAAGGGAAATGGAGTAAGATCAAGGGAAAAAGTTGAACCAAGTTTGGTCAAGGGAACTTGATTGACCAAATAGTTCGGCAGCCATCTTGGATGACTTAGTTTTCAAGAAAATATTTCTCCAGAAATTCTAAACGGATCGAGCCAAAATTTGGTAGATATTATTAGGGCCTAAGGGCCATTAAAGTTTGTTCATGGAAAGTTGATAAGTAAAAAGACATGGCCGCGATGGACCAATTAAAATATTCGTGTAGCTGCCTCAGCAAGCTGGCATAGTACTGTCCGTTTATGGTTTGGCCCTTTGGAAAGTAATCCACGAACACAATGCCCTTTGCATCCCAGAAAACAGGCCATTACCTTCTCCGCTGATGAAACGACCATGGCCTTCTTTGGAGAGTTCTCAACTCTCTCACGGGTGATTCTAACAGCATTAGCTATCTGACTGATAGTCAATCGACTATCGTCCATTACCATGTGGTGAACACGATCAATGTTTTCATCATTGGTGGCACTTGCAGACCTTGGGTCATCTTCCAGGCTATCTCTACCCTCTTAAATTCTGCTGGCCACTTTTGTACTGTAGATAAAGCTGGAGCGTCATCCCCTAATGTAGCAACCATATCGGCATGACTGTCCTGTGGAGTTAAACCCTTTTTTTACAGGTACTTGATGACACCATGATGCCAAATCTTTCCATTTTTTATGAATATTCACTGCCACCAACTTTCGGAGTCATCTACGAATCACCAAATACAACCATACGTGAAAACAACAATGCAATTAGTTATCAAGAGGATTGAAATAAATGCATGCTAAGTTTCATTGATCTGGCTTTACTCCTTTATAGTCAACCTACAAACTTTTCAGCCTACCCGTGTATATATTGGTTTTTAGGTATTCTGATTTCAAATTCACCATTTTCGAAATGGTCGGATAAACGGTTTGTCTGCCATCTTGGATCTTTTTCCAGCCAAAGACTCCCATACTAAAGCAATTTAAAATGTGTTCTTGAGAACCGTTAGGCCGATCTCAAGTATATTTGACAGGAAGTATCCTTACAGCATAGGGATACACATTTGTTCACAGGAAGACGATCGGCCA
Organism: Chaetoderma sp. LZ-2023a; assembly: GCA_034401795.1. NCBI lineage: Eukaryota > Metazoa > Mollusca > Caudofoveata > Chaetodermatida > Chaetodermatidae > Chaetoderma > Chaetoderma sp. LZ-2023a. The sequence goes on along the minus strand of CM067371.1, from coordinate 125,866,746 downwards.
ATTTGTTTGGTGGCCATCTTGGATTTTGGCCGACTTTTAGAAACGTCTTTAAAAACCTCCGAAACCGCATGGAGGATCGATGGAAATATGATTGATGAAATATTATCTAGGGCAAGAGCTGAACTAAGTTTGTTCGAGGGAACTTGATTTGCCAAGTGGTTCGGCAGCCATCTTGGATGAACTAGTTTTCTAAAACAACTCCAGAACCGCTGAATAGATCAGTCCGAAATTTGGCAGATATGATTATAGACTAAGATGGCCATTAAAGTTTGTTCATGGGAAGTTGATAAGTAAAAAGATATTCTTGGAAAATTGATATGTCAAAAAACATGTCCGTGATTCAATCACAATTTAGCTTCTCCTTCGATCAATACTCACCATTCTGTTACTTCTGATATACAGCTGGCCCTGACAGCGGCTCTAGGATTATAGACTTAGAAAGCTTTACCGACTCCTGGGAACCGGGTACTCGGCTCCCAACTGCCGAGTACCCGTTTACCATAGAGCCCATTCTTGTTTGCATAGCAACAAGAGCAATACATGCTTTCTGCATTGAGGATATTAGTGTTTTTTGTGAAAGAAAATCTAAGTCTTTAATCTGTGATAGTTTGTGTGTTCGTGAAAGGATTAACTAAAGGATACTATGGAGAATACCACCGAAGATAACCAGGTTGTATCGTTCTTTATTATCCATAGTTAAAAGACTTAGGTCTCTAAATTTCGCTGTGTCGCATGTTCCAATTTCTGACCCCATAGAATCTGGGACGTGTGCTAACAACGATATATGCCAGATGATCGCCTTCTTTAACCCCCAACAGGCGATCGGCAGATATGAAAATAGGTGTTTGCTACGGTATTTCTAACACGAATATCGGCTGATGTCGTTCTCCGTAGAATCCGAGCGGGTGACGTCACACCCGGTCGCTCGGATGTTTATGTGAAGAAAATTTTTTCATTAATTCGCGCATCTTGTTCTGGGTGCTGCGTACTAAAAATGGTACCGGAAACTTTAGAATGATCAAGTTTACGTGCGATCACGATCGGTTTGCAATGATCGGTGGTTTCAAAATTCTTGAGTAGATGTGTGGTCTGCGGTTTTACCGTGTGATACAGCAGTTTGTTATACATTTTGTTGTTTTCTTCACATATCGTGCTGCTTTCGTTAGGAGTATAATTTATATTGATTGGTAAATATACCCCGAATGCTATGCGATATGATTCCTGGAGCCGTTACACATCCTGGAGGATCTATTATGGGTGTGTTTAATGCCCGCCTCGTTCTTGTCGTCATAGTTAATGCGATCGTTGTTGGGGCGGGGTGGGGTTGCGGGAGGGTTACAGTTAATTTATGAGTCAAATTATTTGAAAATTAATTGTCTGCCTTCCATCCGGGTCTCGTTCCGCTTGTTTATTGTAGGTTTGTGTTTATGTTATAGGCCAAGCCAGCCCCACCATCATGTGACGAATGCCATAAGTTTGTCCGTGTTCAAGGACCATGTCTGTTTTAGGTGTTCCCTGTGTAATATTGATCATAGGTGTAATGTTTGTGCAGTGTGGTCCGTTGAGATGATGGTTAAGTTCCTTGCCAGAAGGACTTGGCTGGGTCTGACGCGGGGTCAGGCGGTCCGAGAGTAAATCGTGGAGCGCCTGGTTCGGCCGGTGGGGGTGCTCCATGTCCCCAGCTGGAGGTGGCGGAGATGGCACCGCCGGCGTGGTTTGGTCCGGCTGTGCAGGGTTTTTCTGCATAGCGTTCTGCCCACGCTGGTGTCGTCCCTGCTACCAAAGGTTTGGGGGCAGTTTCTCCCCATGCCTGGTACGGATCCTGTCCTCGGACAGGATTCTGGACTGGTTGCCGAGGGGGCCGTCTCGTACGGCCCCCTGGCAGTCCCGTCTGGCTTCGGCCAGACGGGTTTCTGTTTCTCTGCGGCCACCTCCGGGTGGTCCAGTAGCGGTGGCCGGTCCGTCAGGTGTGGGAGCCGTCCGCCAGGACAGTTCCACGGTTGACTCGTCTAGTGACGACTCTTCGGAGTCTGAAGACGAGGAGGCCGAGGAGGAGAGGTTGCTGCGGCCCGTGAAGCCGCAGGTGGAGAATATGGAGGTTGATTCCGTCCTGGACGGAACCGGCCTCCATTTGTCTGGTTTGGCGCAAGCCAGGTCAGCGGCTCCGCCTGTGGCTGAGGCAAATCCGTTACCGTGCACCGGTTCCGTGCGGCTTGGTTTGGCACCAGCCGTCACGGGAACGGGTGTGCCGGGCCGGGCGTGGTACTCACCTATCTCGCCTGGTCCGGCAGTCGGACGTGGGGTGCCGTTGGCGCCCGTGTCCAGCTATGGTTCCGCGACTGCTACGGGTCCGTACGGTTTTCCGTGCGGACCTACCCCATGGACCGGAGTGTTTCATGGGGTGGCGGCGGAACCGTATGGTACTGGAGTGCCTGGCGTGTCAGCCGTAGCTCCTTGCCGGGAGGCCGTGGCTGGCAGACCCGTGAGCACGTCAACGGGTGACGTGTTTGCGGGGGTGTCTTCATCGGAGGTAGATTGGTCAGATGCTCTGGCGTGGCTAGCCAGGGTTGACCCGTCTGTGGTTTCGGCCACGGCCGATGAAGATGCGCCCCGTCCGTCGGTTGCGTCGATCAGGACGGGGATTTTGCCCGCGGCCCGGATCCAGTCAGTGGGACTGGATCCACGGTTCATAGATTGTTGGATGCTATTTATAGCAAACAACTGATGACCAAGGGTCAGCTCCCTGCGGCCTCCAGGGAGGTGCCGGCAAGATGTCGTATTCCGCGGGGGGAATACGACAGGTATGGTGTAGTCCCGTCGGTCACCGAGGATGACCGATGGGTACTGGGCGTCCAGAGTGCCGTGGCGGGTCGCCCCGGTCCGGCACTTGTGGACAAGTCTCAGGTACACCAGGAAGAAGTCCTGTCCCTATGCGATGAGGGTGTGAGGGCAGCGATGAGCGCTGTCAACCACTCTTATCGTCTCCTTCAGTCGGTGTGGGCTGAAGCGGGGGCAGGCCACCCTGTGCCACCTGTGGCGCTTTCATGTGTCAATGACGGCCTGGTGCTGTCGATGGACGCATTGGCAAGGGTGCAAGCGCATGTGACGAAATCCAGGAGGCAAATGGTCATTGACCATATGCGTCCGGCTACGGCAGTCAGGGAGCGTCTTCTTGGGACGCCCCTGACAGGGCCTAGCATCTTCGGTGGCCAAGCGCGGGCCATCTTAGAGGATACCGCCAGTATCGCGCAGAATCGGTTAGCGGTAAACCTACAGCTAGAGCTAGTGCGGCAAGCGCACGCACTAGGGGCTGTGGGGAAACCGCTAACGGGACAACCTTCAAAGAAGCAGAAGAAGCATAAGGGCAAGGCGAAAGCTAGGCCTGTTGCGACTTCTGCTTCAGCTGGGTTTTCAGAGCCGCCGCCGGCGAAGAAGCCCAGGAAGGTTGTAGAGGCGCCTACCCTCCCCAATGTTGCTCCTGACCGCCCTAGAGGCGGGAAGGGCAAGAGGAAGGGCAAGGGTAAGGCCTCAAAGGGCGGAGAGAAGGGGCCGAAGCGTACCTGAGAGTACGAAAGCTCCCTTCATATCCGCCTGGACCGCGCCTGTGCGACAGGAACAGCGGTGCCAGTTATACCCGTCGTGCCTAGAACGAAATGGTTCTCTCTCTCTCTCTCTCGTTAAGAAAGAGGGGGGGGGGGGGCAGACTGCGAGCCGGACAACCCCGTTAGACATCGAGGCGTCTATGGTGGGTGGAAGGCTCATGCGTTTCGTCGAGGCCTGGCAAGGTGTGACGTCAGACAGTCTGGTCCTGGGATGGTTATCCCAGGGTTACATGCCGGAGTGGTGGGACTTTCCACCACAAAATCTGTCTTTGGCACCTGTCTGGACACCCGTACCAAGGGAGCCAGACAAGTTAGAAGCCGTTCAAAAGGAAGTGTCGGGTTTGCTTCTGAAGGGAGCAATAAAACCAGCAAACCGAAACACTCCAGGCTTCTATTCAAACATGTTCCTTGTCCCCAAGAGCACAGGGGGATGGAGACCCATAATCAATCTCAGGCCATTAAATTGGTTTATCCATACGCCTCGGTTCCAGATGGAAACGCCGAGGTCGGTAATGCGGGATTGAGGAAAGGAATGTGGTGTGTATCGATCGATCTGAAAAATGCATATTTCCACATTCCTATGAATCGGAGTTGGCACAGGTTTCTGAGATTTGCGTTTCAGAATCAAGTATGGGAGTTTACAGTTCTCCCGTTTGGCCTGTCGACAGCTCCGAGGGTTTTCACAAGAGTGGTCCTTGCGGTGACAGCGTTTCTCAGAAAAGAGAACGTGGCGCTACACACCTACATAGACGACTGGCTGCTCAATGCAGACTCGGCAGCCAGGTTGAACGTGGATACTGCTCTGACTCTGAAGTTACTTTCAGATCTACGCTGCATAGTCAACGAGGAGAAATCCGAGTTGACGCCCACTCAACGTTTCGTTTATTTGTGGATGCGATTCGACCTCGAGGAGGGCAGGGTTTACCCGTCAGAGCCCAGAGTGGTGTCTCTGTTAGCCATCCTCAGGAGTTTTCGAGTGGGAAACCACATTCAGGCGAGGCGGTTCCTTCAGATGCTGGGCATGATGGTCTCCATGGAGCAGGTTATCCCGTACGCTGCTCTAATGCGAAGGCCTATCCAGTTGTATCTGATGTCTCTGTGGAAACAGAGAACAGAACCCCTGTCAAAACTGGTGCCAGTTTTGGAGCCGATAATATCGCATCTTCTATGGTGGAAACAGCGTCAGAATCTCCTAGTAGGGGTTTCGCTACACCTACCCCACCCCCAGCTGTCCGTCTACACGGATGCATCGCTGGAAGGGTGGGGTGCCTGCCTGGGAGAACACCAGGTCTCGGGCACATGGACTCTCCCGGAGAGTCAGCTGCATATCAATCTGTTGGAAATGATGGCAGTGGAACTGGCGTTGGAAGAGTTCCTTCCGATGATCAGGGGCAAGGTGATATTGATACGGTCGGACAATTCGACAGTAGTATCATATATAAATCGCCAAGGCGGGACCAGGTCGCCCACTCTGTGTATCAGGGTGTGGCACTTGATTCAATGGTGCAGGAATTACTCGGTTGTTTTGAAAGCAGCTCATATTCCTGGCCGATTGAACATTCTGGTGGATGCTTTGTCGCAGACAGAGAATCTTGCCAACAGAATGGTCCCTCAACCCTCCAGTTCTGCGACGGATCTTCGAGCATTGGGGCAAACCCAACGTGGACTTGTTAGCCACAAAGGAAAATGCTCAAATCATGACATATGTCTCGCCGATTCCAGATCCGAATGCCGTCGATACAGACGCTCTGGCGATAAGCTGGAGAGGGATGCACGCTTGCGCGTACCCACCCACCATTCTTCTACGAAGGTATTGGTGAAGGTCAGGGAGGAACCGTGTCTGGTCCTGATAATAGCGCCGTATTGGCCGAGCAGGGCGTGGTTCACGGATCTTCTAGATCTGCTGGTGGAAAATCCTGTGCAGTTGCCCGAGATTCCGAACATAATCTCCCAGGCCAAGGGACACTTCCTACACGAGCGTCCCGAAATGTTCAAATTGACTGCGTGGATGTTATCAAACAACGTTCCACGTCGGAAGGCTTTTCTCGACAGGCTGCTGATTTCATCGCGGCTGCGAGAAGGAGGTCAACCTTCAAGTCATATAACAACAAGGTTAACAGATTTGCAGACTGGTGTGAAGAAAAGGGTATTGATACCTTTCAATCCACTATCAGCAAATAGCAGACTTTCTCTGTGAGCTGGTCTATTGAGGACTAGCTCCCGTCACAGTTGCTGGATACAAGTCAGCTTTGGCATCAGTTATCCCTTGTCTAGCCAACAGGGATAGTCCAGAGGTGGCCCAGTTAAATGTGATGTTGAAGGGAATGAGCAATCTCCGACCGAGACAACCGGTAGTCATTCCAGCCTGGAGTCTATCTTTAGTGCTTAATGTACTGGCCAAGCACCCTTTCGAACCGTTGCGTTCGGCTAGTCTAAAGCATTTGACTCTAAAGGCGGTCTTTCTATTGGCAGCTTCCTCAGCTAGAAGGCGCAGTGAGATCCATGCGCTTTCGGCAGAGAGGAACCGATTTATTGTTTCTGGAGAAGGTCTGCGTCTTCTGCCAAGAGCAGAGTTTATGTCAAAGAACCAATCTTTGAGATATCCCGGCAAACCGATCATTATACCGAAGTTAACTAGGTTTGATCGTGATGCCAGTGTCTGGTGCCCGGTCCGTGCTTTGACTAAGTACAAGAAACGGACTGACTCGTTACGGTCGAACGATAGACATCTGTGGATCTGCCATAAAAAGTCTTATGGCGCCGTATCCATGGATACTATCTCTCGTTGGGTGGTCGAACGCATTCAGACTACTCACGGGATGGCGACTGGGCACCAGGTGCAAGGAGTAAGGGCACACAATGTCAGAGGAATAGCCGCCTCGACCGCCCTTTACAATGGTGTTCCGTTATAGGACATCATGGCTGTTGCGCAATGGCACTGTGAGTCCTCATTCACGGATTACTATATGAGGGATGTGTCAGACTCAGCCAATCCACTCGCTTTAGCTGTTTTGAAACGATAGTTAGTGACCACACTGCTTTTCACCCTTTTCTCACTTTGGTAAGAAAAGAAGCTAAAGCAGGCATGGTCAGGCGAGAGGATGTCAACCAGATTGTGTCATCGATGGCCGAACCGGTGAATGGTTGGAGGCGGTACGTCTGACGTCCAATTATCATAAGGTAATTCAATAAGTGAGAGTTTTTTGTATTATGTATATGTATCATGTTCATTCATCTTATATATTCATGCTCATTCCCAGGATAATACATGGAATATGTAGGGAGTAGTTAACCCTCTTGGCATATTTGTGTTTTCAGGCGAGATACATGTTCGTTAGTTCTCTCCCTTTTCTTAGGAGGAAAAAAAGGGGGGGGGGGGGCTGTGACGCGAATGTGATTCGGTTCCGTGAACTTGACAGTCCTTTTAGGTCTCCGTTAGTCAAGTTTGAAGTCTAAAATCTTTCTCCAAGGGGCAAAATTAGCATTTATGGCTTGCCCCTTCCCACCAGGTTACTGATCAAATCTGGTGTATATCAGAAGTAACAGAATGGTGAGTATTGATCGAAGGAGAATGCAGGAAATGTCAATTTCCCTTTCTCCGAGATCTAACAATACTCACCATTCTGTTACGGACCCAGCCTCCCAGCCCCACGGAGGCAAGCCATAGTTTTCTCTTGTTTGGTGGCTATGCAAACAATATGAGCTCTATGGTAAATGGGTACTCGGCAGTTGGGAGCCGAGTACCCGGTTCCCAGGAGTCGGTAAAGCTTTCTAAGTCTATAATCCTAGAGCCGCTGTCAGGGCCAGCTGTATATCAGAAGTAACAGAATGGTGAGTATTGTTAGATCTCGGAGAAAGGGAAATTGACATTTCCTGCAGTCTTTGGCGGACATCTTGTTTTTTCTGCAAATTTCTGAGAAAATCATAAAAAGACTTACTTATTAACTGCTGGGCAAATTTTAATAAAACTTGACTAAATCAAACCGTCTTCACAGAAATTTGATTTGTAAATTGTTCCTCTTGTCATCTCATTTTGTGCGGTTGTGCCTGTGGCCAATAATTCCAGGTGAGTGATGCATGCCCCATGGGCCTCTTCTTGTCTTTAGTCTTTGAGTTTTAAATTTTCATGTCCTGTTATTCATAATATACATACAACAATAAATACTCTACTCTAGTTTCAATGTACAAAAGGACATTTACTCTAACAAGGGAGAGAACTATGCAAATCTATGCAACTTCAGTATGCATATTGTGTGAGTTGTCTCCCATTATTGAAATACTTTTTATGAAATTTTTCCTGTTCTTTTCATATATAAAGTAGTAAGATATAAATATCTACTGTCCACTGTAGTAGTCCTTTCTCAGAAATATGTTATATTTTTATTTTAAGTCTGATGGTAAGTATTGGTTAAGAAAATCTGCACAGTGAATGCACATTTGCATGGTAAAATTTCACTAGTTTTCTTTTGGCTTGTAAAATTGACATTAAAAAAAAAAGTTCGTTTAGCCTTCAAATTGACATTTCTCAAGACGACTGCAAAGGCTGATAATTGCTGGTTTGACCATTAAATAGTTAAAATATCCAATTTAGTTCTTTTTGAAAATAGTATGTTTGAAAGCTCTCTGAAAGGCATCAATTCAACAGCACCATTTGAACATTATTTATCAACATCACATGGTTTGACAATATTCTATGATCGTCCCGTATATAAACGTAAAACTGTTCCAAATTTAAGCACTTTATAAATTCTGTGTGGTTAATTAGTTTACTAATAAATACAGTAAGCAAATAGTATTCACTCACACATTAACTGCACTACTCTTGCTACTTTGTAGGTGTAAGCACGTCCCATCTTGTTGGCAACCCAATATTCTCCTGTAAGGCAGATATAGAGATTCCTTCTGAACCACAGCCCAGACTTGATGGTAATTACGCTAGAAGCTAATTGTAGTACTCTATGTTACTATAGTTATGAAAGTAAATGAATCTATTGTTTCAAATCGCTACGGTGTAGTGATGTGACACTGACACCACTGTCTGTGTCAAGTTCAATAACAACCGTGATGTCTGTGTCAGAGTCAAATACTTCATAATGGCCCAGCTCTGACATCACTCTTAAGATAGTTGTTTTTAAGCTCTTCATTTTCTTTAAAAATGCATGTCTTGAAGTGATCATAGTACCCAACAAAACAATGTTAGTGAAATATCAAGAGTTTAATAGTACAGATTTGTTAAGGAAGCCAAAATCTCTGACTTGTACATGCATATGTACATTTGCAGGCCAAGAGAAGTCTACATGTTTTCGTGACAATTTACTACTTAATTGACTGTTTCAATTATTAAGCGGTAAATCTCATTCCTTGCCTTTAGATGGACATTTCCCATCAGCCCTGAATAAGCTATTTCTGCATGTAATCACCAGATGGATTACAATGTGTAATCCTCATGATTTCATAATTAGACCTTTCCACTTTATCCACCGTAATCTCCTTAATCAACTATGTGAAATGTAGGATGACGTCATGAGTGACTCGATTTAGTCTGTCTTAAACGTTTAATAGTCCGTATTGACACGTACGAATTGTATGTCTGCTATTTAATAAACATGCTGTTGAATATTTGAAACTAATTTGACTGGGGGCTGTTACTGCCATAGGCTTACCTGTATAGTTTTCTGGAAATTGATAGTCAGGCCTTTCGGGGATCGATCGATCCTGACACGGGTGAAGTGTGGGTGGAGCTTAACTACTTAGGATGGGTGGGGCATCTAGCTAAAACTAGAAAGGTCCATTCATTCTGCATTCACTGAACCTGCACTTCAATCATTCATGGGCTACATGTATATGAAACAGCTGAATATTTTGAAAACAGTTTGACTGAATGCTGATGATAGAACAACTTTAAGTTAATATAAAAACCTAAATTGTAGAGTAGTAACACAATAGTGTGTTATAAATGGATTAACTGAAACCCATTCATTCCCAGGAAAGTTTACGTATATCACAGCATGTTCCAGTTCCACTGATGAACTTCAGGTAACTATAAATATCTTTTCTAGTCTGAATGAACGATGCAATCAATAGAAAGATTGTCAACTACAGTTACATTTAATTCATCAGTGGAACTTCCCTCTACATGCTAATTCATGACTCCATTTCCTCACTCAATCATATGACAGCATAATCAACTATGCGCCATGCATGCTGATGCCATAATCATGACGTCATGAATGATTCAATTAAGCCCGTCTTTAATGCTTAATTGTCCGACACGTATGAATTGTATGTTTTTGATATTTAAGAAAAATGCTGTTGAATATTTTGAAACTAATTTGACTCGACGGTGTTGCTGGCATAGGCAGCAAGAGTGCCAAGTCAAATTAGTTCCAAAATATTCAATAGCTTACCTGTATAGTTTTCTGGAAATTGATAGTCAGGGAGTTCAGAGACTGATCGATCCCAAGACGAGCGAGGTGTGGGTGGAGCTTAGCTATAGATGGGCGGGTCTTAGCAAAACTGCGAAGGTCCATTGTTTTGTACAGAAAGTGTTTATTGTTTGTTCTCAGAGTGGTTCCAGGGATATGTTGCACAACCTCAGCATCCTATGTACAGGACGACAGCTGCAGCTTACGGCTCAAAAGCACCATCAGTACACACCATGCCAACATCATTCAGTGCAAAGTCACAGAAATTCTCAGAGGCGAGCACTAAATTGTGTATACAGTGAATTTTGAATATATTTATAAATAGCATGCCCAGGATAACATACAATTTAATCTTTTAAATTTAATGGTCAAGATTGATCAATATAACCAAGAGTTATGCTTAATCAATGTTCATTTGTAAGCCAAGAGAAAACTATTTTTGGAAATTTACCACTTGAATGACTGGCTGGGTTACCGGTTACAGTGGTAATTTTAAAAAAATGTCATTCTCTTAGCCTGGAAATAAGCATAGCTCAAGACGACTTGTAGAGGCCGTTTTTGACGGGCTTAAACATTACGGGGTTAAAGACAGATAGTCTGTCTGTAGCGGGTCAAATGATTTGTTTCTTTCATTTCTGAATTCCTTAATGTGAGCTTTATTTAAAGATGCATCTTTCTCCTTCGATCAATACTCACCATTCTATTACTTCTGATATGGCTAGCCTGGATGGCTGGGCCCTAGGACTATAGACTTAGTAAGCTTTACCGACTCCTGGAACCGGGTACTTGGCTCCCAACTGCCGAGTACCTGTTTGCCATGAAGCTCATTCTTGTTTGCATAGCAACAAGAGACACATGCTTTTTTGCAGTTGGAAGTCTTAAGATTATATTAAGTCTTTTTTCTGTGTGAATTGTGATAGCTTTGTGCACTCTCTAAGGATATATTGGATTACCATGGATGCTGCCGATGATAACCAGATTGTATATTTCCATGTTATTCCATAGTTAAAAAGACTTAGGTCTTCAAAATTTTGTCTGTGTCGCATGTTCCAGTTTCTAACCCCAAAGAATCTGGGACGTGTGTTAACAACGAAATATGCCAGATGATCGCTTTCCTTTAAACCCCAACAGGCGATCGGCAGATATGAAATTAGGTGTTGGTTGACGGTGTTTTTTAACACGAAAATCGGCTGACGTCATTCTCCGTAAGATCCGAGCGGGTGACGTCACACCCGTGTTTCTCAGATGTTTATGTGAAGAAAATGTTTCATTAATTCGCGCATCTGATTCTAGGTGCTGCGTACTTTAATTGGTACCAGAAAAACTTTGGAATTTTCAAGTTTTGCGTGTTATCACGATCTGTTTACAATGATCAGTGGTTTCAAAATTCTTGATTTAGATGCGTGGTCTGCAGTTTTACCGTGTGCTACAGCACTTTGTTTACATTTTGTTGTTTCTTCACATGTCGTTTTGGCCTTCGTTAGGAGTATAATTTATATTTATTAGTAAATATACCCCGAATGCTATGCGATATGATTCCTGGTTCCATTATACATCCTTGAGGATCAGTGTATGGGTGTATTATTGCCCGCTTCGTTCTTGTCATCATAATCAATGCGATCTTTGCTGTAACGTTGCGGGGTGGGGTGCGGGAGGGTTAAGAGTTAATTTATGGTCAAAATATTTGAAAATTAATTGTCTGCCTTCCATGTTTGTTTCGTTCCGCTTGCTTATTTTAGGTTTGTGCTTATTTATAGGCCAAGACAGCGATGCCATCATGTGACGAGTGCCACAAATTCATAAAGGTTCTGTTCAAGGACCATGTCTGTTTCCGCTGTACTAAGTGTAATCTTGACAGTAGGTGTAACGTTTGCGCAGTGTGGTCGGTTGATATGATGCTTAAGTTCCTTGCCCAGAAGGACTTGGCAGTGTCTGATGGCTCCACGGTTTCCTCGTCTAGTGACGACTCTTCGGGGTCTGAAGATGAGGAAGCCGAGGAGGAGAGGTTGCTGTGGCCTGTGATGCCGCGGGTGGAGAGCATGGAGGTAGATTCCATCCTGGACGGAACCGTCCTCCATCTGTCTGGCTTGTCACAAGCCAGGGCAGCGGCTCCGCCCGTGGTTGAGGCCACTCAGGTACCGGGCACCGGTCCCGTGATGGTTGGTTTGCCGCCAACCGACGGGTGTGGCGGGCCAGGCGTGGTACTCACCTATCTCGCCTGGTCCGGCGGTCAGACATGGGGTGCTATTGGCACCCGTGTTTGGCCACGGTTCTTCAACCGCTACGGGTCCGCACGGTTTTCCGTGCAGGCCTACTCCATGGACTGGTGTGTTCCATGGGGTGGCGGCGGAACCGTACGGTACCCGAGCTCCTGGCATATCAGCAATGAATGTGTCAACGGGTGACGTGTTCACGGGAGTGTCCTCCTCGGAAACAGATTGCTCTGAGGTTCTGACTTGGCTAGCCAGGGTAGACCCATCTGTGGTTTCGACCACGGCCGAGGAGGATGCACCCCGTCCATCGGTTGCATTGATTTGGACGGGGATCTTGCCCGCAGCCCGGATCCAGTCTATTGGACTGGATCCAAGGTTTATGGAGTTGCTTGATGCTATTTATAGTAAACAACTCCTGACCAAGGGCCAGCTTCCTGCGGCCTCCAGGGAGGTGCGGGCTAGGTGTCGTATTCCACGGGGGGAATAGGACAGGTATGGTGTTGTCCTGTCGGTCACCGAGGATGACCGCTGGGTACTGGGTGTCCAGAGTGCTGGAGCGGGTGCCCCGCCCCGGCACTGGTGGACAAAGCTTAGGTACACCTAGGCTTGCACGATTTTTCGATTTAATCGTGAATTTCGATTTATTTTTAAAATCGCGATTTTTACGATGTAATTGAGGAAAAATCGGAAAATCGTAAAAAATTTCATGTTATTTTAAAATCTTAAGTGTGTACTTTTCCGTCGCATTTTATCAGTACGTGAGTACAATTATAATCGATTCACGCCTGTGTTCCTTGTGTTTATATCCCGCAGTACTAATCACAACACAAAGCGCTACAATAAACAAGCTAACAATAGCGAGGTAACACCTTTGTCATTGAGAAAACCAGCTAGTTACTCCGTCGAATCGCCATATAATTTTCTTTCTTTCACTGCAGACCCTGAGTCTGTCGTGAAATGCCAACTATATACTTAGTTGCAGAGTGTTACGCAATCAGTGAACATAATTCTTTTTAATTCTAGAGTTCGCAATTTCAGGCGGTGTAATAATTTTTCCTTTTTGATTCGGTTGTCGTGTCAAATTAAAGAAAATAAAGCAACAGCATGCCAGATTGTTTGATTTTGAACTGTGCGTTCTGTTGATTACTCTTAAATGTAAATCGTACATTCTGAAAGCAACTATAAACTGCACAAAAGGACGATTCTCCTTCGATCAATACTCACCATTCTGTTACTTTCTGATACACAGCTGGCCCTGACAGCTGGCTCTAGGACTATAGACTTAGAAAGCTTTACCGACTCCTTGGAACCGGGTACTTGGCTCCCAACTGCCGAGTACCCATCTACCATAGAGCTCATTCTTGTTTGCATAGCGACAAGAGCTGTCCACATTTTTTTGCAGGAGAAAGATTAAAGTTTTTGAAAAGAAATCTAAGTCTTTTATACTGTGATTTGATAGTTTGTGCGTTCTTGAAAGGATCTAACTGGATAAAATGGAGAATACCGCCAATGATGACCAGGTTGTATTATTCCTTATTATCCATAGTTAAAAGACTTAGGTCTCTAAATTTCGTTGTGTCGCACTTCCCAATTTCTGACCCCATAGAATCTGGGATGTGTGCTAACAACGTGATATGCCAGACGATCGCCTTCTTTAAATCCCAACAGGCGATCGGCAGATATGAAAATAGGTGTTTGCTACGGTATTTCTAACATGAATATCGGCTGACGTCGTTCTCCGTAGGGCCCGAGCGGGTGACGTCACACCCGTGATGCTCGGATGTTTATGTGAAGAAAATTTTTTCATTAATTCGCGCATCTTGTTCTGGGTGCTCCGTACTAAAAATGGTACCAGAAAACTTTGGAATGGTCAAGTTTACGTGTGATCACGATCGGTTTGCAATGATCGGTGGTGTCAAAATTCTTGAGTGATGCGTGGTCTGCGGTTTTACCGTGTGCTATAGCAGTTTGTTTACATTTTGTTGTTTCTTCACATATTGTGTCGGCTTTCGTTAGGTGTATAATTTATATTGATTGGTAAATATACCCCGAATGCTATGCGATATGATTCCTGGTTCCGTTATACATCCTGGAGGATCAATTTATGGGTGTATTTATGCCCGCTTCGTTCTTGTCGTCATAATCAATGCGATCTTTCCTGTAACGTTGCGGGGCGGGGTGCGGGAAGGTTTGCAGTTAATTTATGGTCAAATTATTTGAAAATTAATTGCCTGCCTTCCACTTTTGTTTCGTTCCGCTGGCTTATTGTAGGTTTGGTTTATAGGCCAAGCCATCCCCGCCATCATGTGTCGAGTGCCCCATATCGTACGGGTTCTATACAAGGACCATGTCTGTTTCCACTGTACTAAGTGTAGTCTTGACAGTAGGTGTAACGTTTGCGCGGTGTGGTTGGTCGATATGATGCTTAAGTTCCTTGCCAGAAGGACTTGGCCGGGTCTGACGCGGAGTCAGGCGATCCGAAAGTAAATCGTGGAGCGTCCGTTTCGGCCCGTGGGGGCGGTCCACGTCTGCAACCGGAGGTGGCGGAGATGGCACCGCCAGCGTGGTTTGGTCCGGCTAGGCAAGGTGTCTTGCATAGCGTTCTGCCCATGCTGGTGTCGTCCCTGCTGCCAAAAGTTGTAGGGCAGTCTCTCACCATGTTTGATTTGGACCCTGTCCTTGGACAGGGTTCTGGACTGGACACCGAGGGAGCCGTTTCGTACGGCCCCCTGGCAGTCCCGTCGGGCTCCGGCCTGATAGGTTCTGTCTCTCTGCGGCCACCTCCGGGTGGTCCAGTAGCGGCGGCCGGTCCATCAGGCATGGGAGCCGTCCGCCAGGATGGCTCCACGGTTTTCCTTGTCTAGTGACGACTCTTAGGGGTCTGAAGATGAGGAGGCCGAGGAGGAGAGTTTGCTGCGGCCTGTGAGGACACGGGTGGAGTGCATGGAGGTCGATTCCATCCTGATGGAACCCGACCTCCATCTGTCTGGCCTGGCGCAAGCCAGGGCAGCGGCTCCGCCCGTGGTTGAGGCCACTCCGGTACCGGGCACCGGTCCCGTGATGGTTGGTTTGCTGCCAACCGCCACGGTGACGGGTGTGGCCGGCCAGGCATGGTACTCACCCATCTCGCCTGGTCCGGCGGTCAGACATGGGGTGCCGTTGGCGCCCGTGTTTGGCCACAGTTCCTTAACCGCTACGGGTCCGCACGGTTTCCGTGCAGGCCTACTCCATGGACTGGTGTGTTCCATGGGGTGGCGGCGGAACCGTACAGTACCAGAGTTCCTGGCATATCAGCAATGGCTCCTAGCCGGGAGGCCGTTGCTGGTAGGGCTGTGAACATGTCAACGGGTGACGTGTTCACGGGAGTGTCCTCCTCGGAGACGGATTGGTCTGAGGCTCTGGCTTGGCTAGCCAGGGTGGACCCGTCTGTGGTTTCGACCACGGCCGAGGAGGATGTACCCCATCCATCGGTGCATCGACGGGGATCTTGCCCGCAGCCCTGATCCAGTCTGTTGGACTGGATCCATGGTTTATGGTGTTGCTTGATACTATGTATAGCAAACAATGCATGAACAAGGGCCAGCTTCTTGCGGCCTCCATGGAGGTGCGGGCGAGGGGTCGTATTCCACGGGGGGAATACGACAGGTATGGTGTTGTCCCGTCGGTCACCGAGAATGACCGCTGGGTACTGGGTGTTTAGAGTGCTGGAGCGGGTGGCCCCGGTCCGGCACTTGTGGACAAGTCCCAGGCACACCGGGATGAAGTCCTGTCCCTATGCGATGTGGGTGTGAGGGCAGCTATGAGTGCTGTCAACCAATCGTATCGCCTTTCGTGCGTCAATGACGGCTTGGTGCTGTCTATGGACGCACTGGCAAGGGTGCAGGTGCGTGTGACAAAGTCCAGGAGGCAAATGGTTCTTGACCATATGCATCCGGCTACGGCAGTCAGGGAGCGTCTTCTTGGGACACCCCTGACAGGGCCTAGCATCTTCAGTGGCCAGGCGCAGGCCATCCTAGAGGACACTGCCAGAATTGCGCAGAATCGGTTGGCGGTAGGCCTACAGCTGGAGCGAGCGCCGCACTAGGGGCTGTACGGAAACCATTAGCTGTCCAACTTTCGAAGACGCAGAAGAAGCAAAAAGGCAAGGCGAAAGCTAAGCCTACTGCGACTTCTGCTTCGTCTGGATTTTCTTAGCCGCCGCCGGCTAAGAAAGCCAGGAAGGTTGTGGAGGCCCCTACCCGCCCCACTGTTGCTCATGATCGCCCTAGAGGCGGGAAGGGCAGGGGTAAGGGTAAGTCCTCCAAGGGCGGAAAGAAGGGAGCGGATCGTACCTGAGGGTATGAGGGCTCCCTTCATATCCGCCTGGACCGCACCTGTGTGACAGGAACAGCGGTGCCGGTTATACCTGCCGAGCCAAGACGGAAATGGTTCTCTCTCTCTCGTTAAGAAAGGGGGGGGGGGGGAGCGGACCGCGAGCCGGACAACCCCGTTAGACGTCGAGGCGTCTATGGTGGGTGGAAGGCTCATGCGTTTTGTCGAGGCCTGGCGAGGTGTGACGTCAGACAGTCTGGTCCCGGGATGGTTATCCCAGGGGTACATGCCGCAGTGGTGGGACTTTCCACCGCAGAATCTGTCTTTGGCACCTGTCTGGACAGCCGTACCACGGGACCCAGACAAGTTAGAAGCCGTTCAAAACGAAGTGTCGGGTTTGCTTCTGAAGGGAGCAATAAACCCAGCGAACCAGAACACTCCGGGCTTCTATTCAATTATGTTCCTTGTCCCCAAGAGCACGGGGGGATGGAGACCCATACTCAATCTCAGGCCATTGAATTGGTTTATCCATATGCCTCGGTTCCAGATGGAAAAACCGAGATCGGTAATGAACCCCTGTCAAAACTGGTGCCAGTTTTGGAGCCGATAATATCGCATCTTGTATGGTGGAAACAGCGTCAGAATCTCCTAGTAGGGGTTTCGCTGCACCTACCCCACCCCGGCTGTCCGTGTACACGGATGCATAGCTGGAGGGGTGGGGGCCTGCCTGGAAGAACACTAGGTCTCGGGCACATGGACTCTCCTGGAGAGTCAGCTGCATATCAATCTGTTGGAAATGATGGCAGTGGAACTGGCGTTGGAAGAGTTTCTTCCGATGATCAGGGGCAAGGTGATATTGATACGGTCGGACAATTCGACGGTAGTATCATACATAAATCGCCAAGAGGGACCAGGTTACCCACACTGTGTATCAAAGTGTGGCACTTGATTCAATGGTGCAGGAATTACTCGGTTGTCTTGAAAGCAGCTCCCATTCCTGGCCGATTGAACATTCTGGCGGATGCTTTGTCTCGTAGACAGAGAATTCTGCCAACAGAATGGTCCCTCAACCCTCCAGTTCTACGAAGGATCTTCGAGCATTGGGGCAAACCCAACGTGGACTTGTTCGCCACAAGGGGAAATGCTCAAGTCATGACTTATGTCTCGCCGATTCCAGATCCAAATGCCGTCGATACAGACGCTCTGGCGATAAGCTGGAGAGAGATGCACACTTATGCGTACCCACCCACCATCCTTCTGCCGAAGGTATTGGTGACGATCAGGGAGGAACCGTGTCTGGTCCTGCTAATAGCGCTGTATTTGCCAAGCAGGGCGTGGTTCACGGATCTGCTAGATCTGCTGGTGGTAAATCCAGTGCAGTTGCCCGAGATTCCGAACATAATCTCCCAGGCCAAGGGACGCTTCCTACACGAGCATCCCGAAATGTTATTGACTGCGTGGTTGTTGTCAAACAACGTTCCACGTCGGGAGGCTTTTCTCGACAGGCTGCTGATTTCATCGCGGCTGCGAGAAGGAGGCCAACCTTCAAGTCATATAACGACAAGGTTAACGGATTTGCAGACTGGTGTGAGGAAAGGGGATTCTCCTTCGATCAATACTCACCATTCCGTTACTTCTGATATACAGCTGGCCCTGACAGCGGCTCTAGGATTATAGACTTAGAAAGCTTTACTGACTCCTGGGAACCGGGTACTCGGCTCCCAGCTGCCGAGTACCCGTTTACCATAGAGCTCATTCTTGTTTGCATAGCAACAAGAGCAATACATGCTTTTTGCATTAAGGATTTTAGTGGTTTTTTTGTGAAACAAAAGATCTAAGTCTTTAATTTGTGATGGTTTGTGTGTTCGTGAAAGGATTAACTAAGGACTATGGAGCATACCGCTGAAGATAACCAGGTTGTATCGTTCTTTATTATCCATAGTTAAAAGACTTAGGTCTCTAAATTTCGTTGTGTCGCATGTTCCAATTTCTGACCCCATAGAATCTGGGACGTGTGCTAACAACGATATATGCCAGACGATCGCCTTCTTTAAACCCCAACAGGCGATCGGCAGATATGAAAATAGGTGTTTGCTACAGTATTTCTAACACGAATATTGGCTGACGTCGTTCTCCGTAGAATCCGAGCGGGTGACGTCACACCCGGTCGCTCGGATGTTTATGTGAAGAAAGATTTTCATTAATTCGCGCATCTCGTTCTGGGTGCTGCTTACTAAAAATGGTACCGGAAACTTTAGAATGTTCAAGTTTACGTGCGATCACGATCGGTTTGCAATGATCGGTGGTTTCAAAATTCTTGAGTGGATGCGTGGTTTGCGGTTTTACCGTGTGATACAGCAGTTTGTTATACATTTTGTTGTTTTCTTCACATATCGTGAATCTTTCGTTAGGAGTATAATTTATATTGATTAGTAAATATACCCCGAATGCTATGCGATATGATTCCTGGAGCCATTACACATCCTGGAGGATCTAATATGGGTGTGTTGATGCCCGCCGCGTTCTTGTGTCGTCATAATCAATGCGATCGTTGTTGTAACGTGGCGGGGTGGGGTGCGGGGAGGTTACGGTTAATTTATGAGTCAAAATTATTTGAAAATTAATTGTCTGCCTTCCATCCGGGTCTCGTTCCGCTTGTTTATTGTAGGTTTGTGCTTATTTTATAGGCCAAGCCAGCCCCGCCATCATGTGACGAATGCCATAAATTTGTCCATGTAATGTTCAAGGACCATGCTTGTTTTAGGTGTTCCCTGTGTAATATAGATCATAGGTGTAATGTTTGTGCAGTGTGGTCCGTCGAAATGATGGTTAAGTTCCTTGCCCAGAAGGAGTTGGCTGGGTCTGACGCGGGGTCAGGCGGTCCGAGACGAAATCGTGGAGCGCCCGGTTCGGCCGGTGGGGGTGCTCCACGTCCCCAGCTGGAGGTGGCGGAGATGGCACCGCCGGCGTGGTTTTGTCCGGCTATGCAGGGTTTTCTGCATAGCGTTCTGCCCACGCTGGTGTCGTCCCTGCTACCAAAGGTTGGGGGGCAGTTTCTCCCCATGCCTGGTACGGATCCTGTCCTCGGACAAGATTCTGGACTGGTTACCGAGCTGGCCGCCACCGGCGAAGAAAGCCAGGAAGGTTGTAGAGGCGCCTACCCTCCCCAAGGTTGCTCCTGACCGCCCTAGAGGCGGGAAGGGCAAGGGGAAGGGTACGGGTAAGTCCTCAAAAGGCGGACAGAAGGGGCCGGATCGTACCTGAGGGTACGAGAGCTCCCTTCATATCCGCCTGGACCGCGCCTGTGCGACAGGAACAGCGGTGCCAGTTATACCCGTCGTGCCTAGAACGAAATGGTTCTCTCTCTCTCTCATTAAGAAAGAGGGGGGAGCGGACTACGAGCCGGACAACCCCGTTAGACGTCGAGGCGTCTATGGTGGGTGGAAGGCTCATGCGTTTCGTCGAGGCCTGGCGAGGTGTGACGTCAGACAGTCTGGTCCTGGGATGGTTATCCCAGGGTTACATGCCGGAGTGGTGGGACTTTCCACCACAAAATCTGTCTTTGGCACCTGTCTGGACACCCGTACCAAGGGAGCCAGACAAATTAGAAGCCGTTCAAAAGGAAGTGTCTGGTTTGCTTCTGAAGGGAGCAATAAAACCAGCAAACCGAAGCACTCCAGGCTTCTATTCAAACATGTTCCTTGTCCCCAAGAGCACAGGGGGATGGAGACCCATACTCAACCTCAGGCCATTAAATTGGTTTATCCATACGCCTCGGTTCCAGATGGAAACGTCGAGGTCGGTAATGGCGGGATTGATGAAAGGAATGTGGTGTGTATCGATCGATCTGAAAGATGCATATTTCCACATTCCGATGAACAGGAGTTGTCACAGGTTTCTGAGATTTGCGTTTCAGAATCAAGTATGGGAGTTTATTTGGCCTGTCGACAGCTCCGAGGGTTTTCACAAGAGTGGTCCTTGCGGTGACAGCGTTTCTCAGAAAAGAGAACGTGGCGCTACACACCTACATAGACGACTGGCTGCTCAAGGCAGACTCAGCAGCCAGGTTGAACGTGGATACTGCTCTGACTCTGAAGTTACTTTCAGATCTAGGCTGGATAGTCAACGAGGAGAAATCCGAGTTGATGCCCACTCAACATTTCGTTTATTTGGGGATGCGATTCGACCTCGAGGAGGGCAGGGTTTACCCGTCAGAGCCCAGAGTGGTGTCTCTGTTAGCCATCCTCAAGAGTTTTCGAGTGGGAAACCACATTCAGGCGAGGCGGTTCCTTCAGATGCTGGGCATGATGGTCTCCATGGAGCAGGTTATCCCGTACGCTGCTCTAATGCGAAGGCCTATCCAGTTGTATCTGATGTCTCTGTGGAAACAGAGAACAGAACCCCTATCAAAACTGGTGCCAGTTTTGGAGCCGATAATATCGCATCTTCTATGGTGGAAACGGCGTCAGAATCTCCTATATGGGGTTTCGCTGCACCTACTCCACCCCCAGCTGTCCGTCTACACGGATGCATCGCTGGAAGGGTGGGGTGCCTGCCTGGGAGAACACCAGGTCTCGGGCACATGGACTCTCCCGGAGAGTCAGCTGCATATCAATCTGTTGGAAATGATGGCAGTGGAACTGGCGTTGGAAGAGTTCCTTCCGATGATCAGGGGCAAGGTGATATTGATACGGTCGGACAATTCGACAGTAGTATCATATATAAATCGCCAAGGCGGGACCAGGTCGCCCACTCTGTGTATCAGGGTGTGGCACTTGATTCAATGGTGCAGGAATTACTCGGTTGTTTTGAAAGCAGCTCATATTCCTGGCCGATTGAACATTCTGGCGGATGCTTTGTCTCGCAGACAGAGAATCTTGCCAACAGAATGGTCCCTCAACCCTCCGGTTCTGCAACGGATCTTCGAGCATTGGGGCAAACCCAACGTGGACTTGTTCGCCACAAAGGAAAATGCTCAAATCATGACATATGTCTCGCCGATTCCAGATCCAAATGCCGTCGATACAGACGCTCTGGCGATAAGCTGGAGAGGGATGCACGCTTACGCGTACCCACCCACCATTCTTCTACCGAAGGTATTGGTGAAGGTCAGGGAGGAACCGTGTCTCGTCCTGCTAATAGCGCCGTATTGGCCGAGCAGGGCGTGGTTCACGGATCTTCTAGATCTGCTGGTGGAAAATCCTGTGCAGTTGCCCGAGATTCCGAACATAATCTCCCAGGCCAAGGGACGCTTCCTACACGAGCGTCCCGAAATGTTCAAATTGACTGCGTGGATGTTGTCAAACAACGTTCCACGTCGGAAGGCTTTTCTCGACAGGCTGCTGATTTCATCGCGGCTGCGAGAAGGAGGTCAACCTTCAAGTCATATAACAACAAGGTTAACAGATTTGCAGACTGGTGTGAAGAAAAGGGTATTGATACCTTTCAATCCACTATTCAGCAAATAGCAGACTTTCTCTGTGAGCTGTTCTTTTCAGGACTAGCTCCCGTCACGGTTGCTGGATACAAGTCAGCTTTGGCATCAGTTATCCCTTGTCTAGCCAACAGGGATAGTCCAGAGGTGGCCCAGTTAAATGTGATGTTGAAGGGAATGAGCAATCTCCGCCCGAGACAACCGGTAGTCATTCCAGCCTGGAGTCTATCTTTAGTGCTTAATGTACTGGCCAAGCACCCTTTCGAACCGTTGCGTTCGGCTAGTCTAAAGCATTTGACTCTAAAGGCGGTCTTTCTATTGGCAGCTTCCTCAGCTAGAAGGCGCAGTGAGATCCATGCGCTTTCGGCAGAGAGGAACCGATTTATTGTTTCTGGAGAAGGTCTGCGTCTTCTGCCAAGAGCAGAGTTTATGTCAAAGAACCAATCTTTGAGATATCCCGGCAAACCGATCATTATACCGAAGTTAACTAGGTTTGATCGTGATGCCAGTGTCTGGTGCCCGGTCCATGCTTTGACTAAGTACAAGAAACGGACTGACTCGTTACGGTCGAATGATAGACATCTGTGGATCTGCCATAAAAAGCCTTATGGCGCCGCATCCATGGATACTATCTCTCGTTGGGTGGTCGAATGCATTCAGACTACTCACGAGATGGCGACTGGGCACCAGGTGCAGGGCGTAAGGGCACACGATGTCAGAGGAATAGCCGCCTCGACCGCCCTTTACAATGGTGTTCCGTTAGAGGACATCATGGCCATTGCACAATGGCACTGTGAGTCCTCATTTACGGATTACTATATGAGGGATGTGTCAGACTCAGCCAATCCACTCGCTTTAGCTGTTTTGAAACGATAGTTAGTGACCACACTGCTTTTCCCCTTTTTTCACTTTGGTAAGAAAAGAACCTAAAGCAGGCATGGTCAGGCGAGAGGATGTCAACCAGATTGTGTCACTGATGGCCGAACCGGTGAATGGTTGGAGGCGGTACGTCTGAAGTCCTGTTATCATAAGGTAATTCAATAAGTGAGAGTTTTGTATTATGTATATGTATCATGGTCATTCATTTTATATATTCATGCTCATTCCCAGGCTAATACATGGAATATGCAGGGAGTAGTTAACCCTCTTGGCATATTGGTGTTTTCAGGCGAGATACATGTTCGTTAGTTCTCTCCCTTTTCTTAGGAGGAAAAAGGGGGGGGGGGCTGTGACGCGAATGTGATTCGGTTCCGTGAACTTGACGGTCCTTTTAGGTCTCCGTTAGTCAAGTTTGAAGTCTAAAATCTTTCTCCAAGGGGCAAAATTAGCATTTATGGCTTGCCCCTTCCCACCAGGTTACTGATCAAATCTGGTGTATATCAGAAGTAACAGAATGGTGAGTATTGATCGAAGGAGAATGCAGGAAATGTCAATTTCCCTTTCTCCGAGATCTAACAATACTCACCATTCTGTTACGGACCCAGCCTCCCAGCCCCACGGAGGCAAGCCATAGTTTTCTCTTGTTTGGTGGCTCTGCAAACAATATGAGCTCTGGTAAACGGGTACTCGGCAGTTGGGAGCCGAGTACCCGGTTCCCAGGAGTCGGTAAAGCTTTCTAAGTCTATAATCCTAGAGCCGCTGTCAAGGCCAACTGTATATCAGAAGTAACAGAATGGTGAGTATTGTTAGATCTCGGAGAAAGGGAAATTGACATTTCCTGCAATCCACTCCCTTTAGCTGTCTTGAAACGATAGTTATACGACCACACTGCTCTTCTCCCTTTTTTGGCATTTGTAAGAAACAATTAAGAAGCAGACATGGTCGAGCGAGAGGATGTCAACCAGATTGTGTCACTGATGGCCGGACAAGTGAATGGTTGGAGACTCCACATCTGAAATCCCTATATCACGAGGTAATTCAAGATTGAGAGTTTTTTGTATTATGTCTGTATGTCATGTTCATTCATCTTATATATTCATGCTCATTCCCAGGCTAATATGTGCAAAGAGCAGTTAACCCTCTTGGCATATTTGTGTTTTCAGGCGAGATGCATGTTCGTGAGTTCTCTCCCTTTTCTTAGGAGAAAAAGGGGGGTGGGGTGGGGGGCCAGTGATGCGAATGTTATTCGGTTCCGTTAACTTGATGGTCCTTTTGGGTCTCCATTAATCAAGTTTTAAGTCTAGCTCTTTCTCCAAGGGGCAAAATTAGCATTTATGGCTTGCCCCTTCCCACCAGGTTACTGTCCAAATCTGGTGTATATCAGAAGTAATAGAATGGTGAGTATTGATTGAAGGAGAATGCAGGAAATTTCAATTTCCCTTTCTCCGAGATCTAACAATACTCACCATTCTATTACGGACCCAGCCTCCTAGCCTCCCAGCCCCACGGAGGCAAGCCATGGGTATCTCTTGTTTGGTGACTGTGCAAACAATATGAGCTTCATGGCAAACGGGTACTCGGCAGTTGGGAGCCGATTACCCGGTTCCAGGAGTCGGTAAACCTTACTACGTCTATAGTCCTAGGGCCCAGCTATCCAGGCTAGCTGTATCAGAAGTAATAGAATGGTGAGTATTGTTAGATCTCGGAGAAAGGGAAATTGGAATTTCCTGCATACCATTCTTTACACAGACCCTGCCTCCCAGCCCCACTGAGGCAAGCCATAGCTATTCTCTTCTTTGGTAGCTATGCAAACAATATGAGCCTCACTGGCAGACAGGTACTCGTTTGTTGGGACCGAGTACCCGGTTCCAGGAGCCTGTAAAGCTTACTAAGTGTAGATTCCTAGAGCCAGCTATCAGGATAGCTTGTTATCAGAAGTAATAGAATGGTAAGTATTGTTATATCTCGGAGAATGGGAAATTGAAATTTCCTTCAATCTCCAATAGAACTGGTGATTTCTGCAGATCGGCCGACACACACACACACATCCGGCATGACATCACACGTTCAATCGATCATCATACATCCAACATGACATGAATACATCTGGAATGACACAAATACAGCGTGGCACTCATACATTTCACATCCACCTCTGCAGACAGCTTTAACCATTTAACACTTATATCGGCCAAAAGCGACTTGTGCAGCGGTCTTTAGAAATGTCCATTTGCAGACTAAGAGAAGACGGTTTTTGACAATTTACTACTAGAATGACTGGCTCGATAACCAAGCCAGTCCTTCGAGTGGTACATTTTCAAAAATAGTCTTTTCTTGGTCTGCAAATGGACATTTTCTATGAAAGAATTGAAATTTTAAAAACATTCAAGGGTTAAAGGGTCTGTAATTTGTATGCCATTGGACATTTCAGGTAGAAATTATTAAGACTAACTTTAGCACTTTAATGGGTCAAGCCTGCCTAAATTGTTTCTGCTGTGGTTTTGAGAAATTATCATTTGCAACCTAAGATATTTTAACAATTTTACCAGAGGAATGGCTGGCTCGATAACTGAGACCATCATTTACATGTAAGTGGTAAATTTTCAATAATAGTATCATTTCCTACAAAGTCTTTTAATAGTTCTGTTCTTAATTCTTATAGCTCACCCGTAACAAATGGGCAAGTGAGCTTATGCCATGGCGGGCATCTGTCCGTCTCAACTTTTGCTTTAAAGAGTATCGCCTCCTAACCAAATTTGGCTTGAAGGAGCCTATGGTGGTAGGCTCTAGAATTTCTATTTAGATGTTTGATTTTCCGCGGCCATCTTGGATTATCCCAATGGAACCCTTTAAAACAATACTCCTCAATCAAACGCCTGATTTCAATGAAAATTGGGTGGAACGATCCTATGGTTGTAGAATTTTTATTGGTGAATGTTTTTGGTGGCCATCTTGGATTGTCCTAAGATTATCTGGAAATTATTGTTGGATTTTAACCAAATTTGGCAAGACACAGCATATGGTGGTATCCTACAGAAGGTGTATTCAGAATTTTGATTGGTAAATATTTTGCATGAAAATCTTAGATTTTAGGAAAAATTTGCCGGAAATTGTCAAAACACATCACCTCTTTAAGTGCTTGATAGATTTCAACTAAATTTGGCTGAAAGGATCCTACAGTGATACACTCTAGAACATCTATTTAGAATTTTGATTGGTTAATTTTTTTGATGACCAGCTCAGATTTTTTGAAAGTTTTCTGGAAACTTTAAAATGTTGCTCCTTAATCTATGACAAGAGTTGAACAATCTTATAGCGGTTGGCTTCAGTATATCAAACAAGAATTTTGATTGGTCAATTTTTTGGCAGCCATCTTGGACTTTGCAAAAATTATCTAGAAATCCTTTAAAGCGTATCTCCTCCTAAACCACCTAGTAGATTTTAACCAAATTTGGCAAGAAGAATCCTATGGTGGTAGCATCTGGAACTTATAATCAGACTGTTGATTAGTTGATTCTTTGGTGGCTATCTTGGATTTAGAAGAAAAATTTCCGGAATCATTAAAACTCCACTCATCCATAATCAATAGCCCGATTACATTGGAACTTGAGTGGAACAATCCTATGGTGGTAGGCTTCAACATACCAAACGAGAATTTTGATTGGTCAATTTGTCTGGTGGCCATGTTGGACTTTCCTAAAATTATCCATTATGTCTATTTCAATGTACATGGTGAGAATGCTAATGGTCCAGGTGAGCGTCACAGGCCCTTGGGCCTTTTTTCATAATTAATAAGATTTATTTCTATTTCACAGCACCTGGGTATATGTGGGATGTACAGAAACCATTCCCTGAACACATCTATGGACCAGAGCCGTGTCTAATAATGCAGTCTCTAGAATGAAGAGAGGAAGCCAGAGAGCCTAGAACAACAACAGACAAGATCTGTGGCTGTGTTTATTTTAGGCATATTTAAATTACATACATTATTTATACAATATCATGTATGTGTCAATGGAGCTGAAGTTATATACTATGAATACCATGCATTCTTGGTGTCTACAACTTGTATTTTGTCAACACCACAAAGCACTATCTTTGACGTACAAACTACAAAACATACATTATATTTCCGACATTCTGTTTTTATCAGAGACACCGATTCTGGCAAGTACATGTATATATCAATGTTTTAATGTAATTTTACAAATAATGACAAAATTGTAAATAAAGATTATCACTAAACTGTAGAGAATTAGGTCTTATTTTTACACAAGGCAATTATGGCTGGGTTAGATGTGACATGTGACTACAAGTTTAGGACTTTGAATCTTGAGTTTATTTCATTCCCACCCTAATTTATAGCAGTTCACAGAACCCTTTACCCCTCGAATTTGTTCAAGAAATTTAAATTTTCTCTATTTGCAGACTAAGAGAAGACTATTTTTGAAAATTTACCACTGGAATGACTAGCACGGATCGGCTGGATGGGTACCGGCCATCCCAGCTAAGCTAGGTACAGAACGGCCGTTCCGGATTCGCTCCAGGCACGCCCCCTGAGTAGGATAGTACGTGTATATAGGCCCTATGGGCTTCCCTGACAACATGTGTCGGAATTGGGAAGGAGTGCATGCTTATAGTGTACCGAGTTGGTACTTGTGTGATTTTCTTAAATTATACTATTCTCGTTGTTCTTGGATCAGGACCATAATAAAATGAGGATCACACAACCTTTTACTATTTTAAAATCGGACCAGAAATGGCCAAGTTATCAGCGAAACTCCCGTTAAATTATTTACAAAATATTGCTTTTTGACGTCGTAATCACGTGTATGCATTATACGAATATGGAATGTACTGGCACGTGATAGCCATGTCACCACTTCTAGCTGCACGTAGATTGGCTGAGGTACCTAACTCTGATGTCATGAGTAGTATAAAAGGGGTGAAAAATAAAAAATCGAGAGCATCATCGGCGTGGAAGCCAACCCGTCAGGAGGACTGCTGGATTTGTGCAGACTAGACGTGTGCAACTGCTGACCTGCGGTGATAATATCTTCACCTCGGTGGCATTCGGATTTCAGTTCACCCGCGCCGCTAAGCAGTCCTCGACTTTCCGCGATACAAGTTTTTGGATGCTCCCGGACGGACATCCGGGGGCAAAATAAATAAATTAATAACTCCTGCATCCAGACTTTCCTAGTGGAGTTTATCCGCGGATAGACCGTGCTGGCCCAAATGCAATTCTACGAAATGTAGAGGTGATGGTGATTCTTGGTGGATGACTCACCGGATCTGCCGCCCACGCTGAAAAGTGGATTCAAACTTCCGCATTGCATGTTGTGTGTGATCAGTAACCTTTAGACCACAGTCTGGTGGGACTTTGCTCAGTGCACCACAAAAGCTATGCGATGTATCCCACACCATGTGCCAGTTATTGTACATGCATAATTAAATATAACAGCCCTCTCTGTTAATGGGCAACTTCCAACTTTCATACTACCATCGCCGGACGGAAGCTTTTCAACAAACTGTTTTAATTCTGTATTAGTTAAACGCCTATCTAATGGATATCACCTGAATCATTCTGTTTTGCTGTCCTGAGAGTGTGCCGTATCCAACCTGCCTGCGGAAGCCTGCTTGCAGAAACCTGCCTGCCGAAATCTTTCCAGCATCAGAGATCATGCCATCTCACGCTATCTACGTATTAGCGCCTCAATTTCAGTAACTCAGGAACTTTTACTGTACCGATGACCAATAGGTACTCAAGTAGCTATACTAGTGAACATTTAATTATTAGCTCACACCAAGTGAGCTTATGCCGTGGCGACCGTCCGTCCGTCGTCCGTCAATTTTTTCTTTAAACGACTTCTCAAGAACCACTAGGCAGATTTCAATTATATTTTGCAGGAAGCATCCCTACAGCATAGAGATTAAAGTTTGTTCAAACGAAGCCGATCGGCCAAAATCCAAGAATTCCATCGGCCAAAATAGCCGATTTTTAGAAACACTAAAAAATCTTCTCAGAAACCGCTGGAGGAATTGATTCAAAACTCATAACACATCATCTAGTGCAACGGTAGACCCAAGTTTGTTCAAGGCAACCTGATTGGACGATTTGCCTGGCGGCCGTCTTGGATGACCTAGTTTTCGCGAAAACGACTTCTCCCGAACCACTGAAGGGATAGACCTGAAATTTGGTAAATATGCTTAGGGACCAAGGTCCATTCAAGTTTGTTCAAGGGAAGTTTGTACGTTAAAAAACATGGCCGCCATCAACGAATCAAAATTTAGCATTTATTGGTCATATTGGCTTTTTTGTATTTGATGTATTTTGATGGCGAAAATTGCTTTATATATGCTTATCAGTGTGGCGAGTTCAAATATGCCGCTTTCGAGACTGTCGGATAAATGGTGTGGCTGCCATCTTGGTTTGTTTTCCCGCCATCGGCTCCTATAGTAAAGCAATGGGGAATTCTTTAGACGACTTCTCAAGAACCACTGGGCCAATTTCAATCATATTTTGGAGGAAGCATTCATAGGGCATAGAGACCTAAGTTGTTCAAACGAAGCGGAGCGGTCAAAATCCAAGATGGCCGCCGGCCAAAATGGCTGATTTTTAGAACCACTTTAAAAAATCTTCTCCAAAACCGCTGGAGGAATTGATTCAAAACTCATAACACATCATCTATGGCAGCGTTAGACCCAAGTTTGTTCAAGGCAACCTGATTGGACGATTTGCTTGGCGGTCATCTTGGATGACGTAGTTTTCGCGAAAATGACTTCTCCCGAACCGCTGAAGGGATAGCGCTGAAATTTGGTAAATATACTTAGGAACCAAGGGCCATTCAAATTTGTTCAAAGGAATTTCGTACGTTAAAAAACATGGCCGCCATCAACCAATCAAAATTTAGCTTTTTGTCATATTGGCTTTTTCAGTATTTGATGTATTTTGATGGTGAAAATTGCTGTATATATGCTTATCAGGGTGGCGAGTTGAAATATACCACTTTTGAGCCTGTTGGATAAACGGTGTGACTGCCATCTTGGTTTGTTTTCCTGCCATAGGCTCCCACAGTGAAGCAATGGGCCCATAGTAAAGCAATGGGGAATTCTTTAAACGACTTCACAAGAACCACTGGGCCGATTTGAATTATATTTGGCAGAATGCAGCCTTAGGGCAGAGAGGTCTAAGTTTGTTCAAACATAGCTGATGGGCCTAAATCCAAGATGGCCACTGGCTAAACCAGCCAATTTTTAGAAATGTCTTTAAAAATCTCCGAAATGGCTTGGGGTTGATTCAAAACTCATGAAACATCATTTAATGCAGGAGGAGAACCAATTTGTTCAAGAGAACCTGATTGGTCCATTGGCTTGGTGGCCATCTTGGATGACCTAGTTTTCGCGAAAACAACTTCGTATCCAGAATCGTTGAACGGATTTGGCCAAAATTTGGGAGATATGATAAGGGACTAAAGGCTGTTAAGTTTTGTTCAAAAGTAGTTGATACATAAAGAAACACTGCTTCTGTTTTCTTGTTTCCGTATATGGTACCTTACCGGTCCTAAGACCGCATTCTTATATTTTCTGTTTTTACTGTGAATATTATCCTTGTTTAGTGTGGGTGCTCCCAACTAACAGCACCGTCAGGTCCAATGACCTGTGATACTTTATTTTCATCGTATTCATTAATTATTTATTAGTTAGTTGTGCATATGGCGAGTAGCCATCTAGTTAATGTTTTGTTTATTTGTAGAAACTCTAGATCGCAGTATGCTAGTAAATACTATACAGCAACATATATATCCGCATCACTATATCCCACCAGCTTCAATTTTACACTGAGGTCGCTGATCATGCTCTACTTGCTTGAGCCTGAATTGTTATCGACTAAACCTGGCTATTTAGCTCAATAGGATAGGTTTGAAGTGGTTAGGGACAATTTCTCCATAGGAGATGCATAGTGTACGCCTCTTTTCCGGTTGTAGTGGATATGTAACAGCACGCACCGGCTAGGGTGTGTAATATATATTGAGTCATTTTCTCTGTCCACGATCCACCAGGCGTAAGGCTTTATAATTGTCTGGATTACCTATCGACACATTGGCCGGATCTGACGCTGGGAAACTATAAGAGATTTCCGAGCGGTGATGGTTAAAGTGCCGATTCACATATATCTCCTCCCCCCCCCATATCTTCGGATACTTGTTAGTTAGATTCCCCCGCCAATGTAGGAAGCACTGCGAAAATAAATAATATTATATGAGAATTAGTTAGTTTAGTTAGTTGTATACCGGCCTGCAGTGCAATTCTGGGCATTCTGGAATTAACCCTAATGACAGGTCAAATGTTAACTCCATAGAACATGGTGACGGACGAGATGCGGATCTCCATCCAATTCGTTGTAGTGTCTGGGTAAGATCTTGGAATCCACCACGCCCTCATGGGAAGGACACTAGCGATGGATATCCGTCTCTCTATCCCCACCATAAATGACATGTTACTTTCTAAACTTGCATGTGTAAACTGTAACCCTTGTCCTGGTGATGTTATATGTGGTTGCGGGACAGGGTAACCCGATTATTATCTGATTCAGGCGCCTTGCTTCGTAGCATGTACACACACTATCCTTCGGAGGTAGATGCTATGCAGGGCGACCTACGGGAAGCTGAGCATCCGCGCCCATTGGATAAATGTATCTAGTTAGGTAGGAATCCCTGCCACTTGCGGCCAAAGCTTGTATTCATTTCTAATAACTAACTGGTAGGTTAGAATGTAGCAGAACACCCGCATAAATAAAGCGGAAACTACCAATGCAATAACTTTGGACCTACATAAGACGGTGACCTGGGAATTCTTTGGAAATCGTTCGTGCCGTCTTCACGTAAACCAGTGCGCATCACATTAATTATGGCTTCACTAGGATTTTCAGCACTCAGAATTTTCTGTTTGAACAAACGAGTTGCACTTTTTGCCAGCTCTTTTCCTCCGCTTCGGCGTTGAAGGCATTTTCCTGTGACAGAGGCCCGCACGAGTTCCTTTCCCAAAAGGACTTAGCTGGGTCTGACGCAGGGTCAGGCGGTTCGAAAAGAAATCATGGAGCATCTGTTTTGGCCCCTGGGGGCACTCCACATCTGCAGCCGGAAGTTTTGGAGATGGCACCTCCGGCGTGGTTCGGGCCTGCTATGCAAGGCTTCTTGCATAGCATCCTGCCCACGCTGGTGTCGTCCGTAATTCCGAAGGCTGTAGGACAGTCTCTTCCTGTGTCTGGTATGGACCCTGTCCTTGGACAGGGTTCTGGACTGGCTACCGAAGGAGCCATCTTGTATGGCTCCCTGGCAGTGCCGTCGGGCTCCGGTCTGATGGGTTCTGTCTCTTTGCGGCCACCTCCAGGTGGTCCAGTAGTGGTGGCTGGTCCGTCGGGCATGATAGCCGTTTGCCAGGACGGCTTCAGTGTCTCCTCGTCTGGTAACGACTCTTCGGGGTCTGAAGATGAGGAGACCGAGGAGGAGAGACTGTTGCAGCCTGAGATGCCGCGGGTGGAGAGCATGGAGCTCGATTCCGTAATGGCCGGAACCGCTCTCCATCTGTCTGGCTTGGTGCAAGCCAGGACAGTCGCTCTGCCCGTGGTTGAGGCCACACCGGTACCGGGCACCTGTCAAGTGGTGGTTGGTTTGCCACCAACCGACACGGTGACGGGTGTTGCTGGCCAGGCTTGGTACACGCCTATCTCGCCTGGTCCAACGACCACACATGGAATGCCATTGGCGCTCGTGTATGACCATGGTTCCACAACCGCTGCGGGTCCGCACGTTGTTCCGTTCTGGCCTACTCCATGGATCGGTGAACTTCATGGGGTGGCAGCGGAACCATGCGGTACTGGTGTTTTTGGCTTACCAGCGGTGGCTCCTAGCCGGGAGGCCGCTGTTGGTAAAACCATGAACACATCAACTGGTGATGTATTCACAGGACTGTCCTCTTCGGAGACAGACGTCTGTTGCGTCGATTAGGACGGGGGTCCATTGGACTGGATCCACAGTTTAAGGAGTTGTTGGATGCTATTTATAGCAAGCAACTCTTAACCAAGAGTCAGCTCGCTGCGGCCTCAAGGGAGCTGTGGGCAAGGTGCCGTATTCCCCGAGGAGAGTATGATAGATAAGGTGTGGTTCCAGCAGTCACTGAAGACGACCGCTGGGTGCTTGGGGTTGAGAGTGCTGGAGCAGGTGGCGCTATCCTGTGTCAATGACGGCCTGGTGCTGTCAGTGGACGCTTTGGCTAGGGTGCAAGTGCGTGTAACTAAATCCAGGAGGCAGAGGGTCCTAGACCACTTTACATTATACATGCACGAGGGGCTGTAGCGAAACCGCTGACTGTACAACCTTCTTCCAAGAAGAAGAAGAAGCACAAGAGCAAGGCGAAAGCCAAGCCAGCTTCTGCTATTGCTGGGTCTTCGCAGCCGCTTGCAGCTAAGAAGGTGAAGAAGGTTGTGGAGGTTCCTGCCCACCCCACTGTTGCTTCTGATCGCCCGAGAGGCGGGAAGGGAAAGGGTAAGTCCTCCAAGTGGGGAAAGGAGTGAGCTGATTGTACCTGAGGGTGTGATAGCTCCCTTCGTATCTACCTGGACCGCGCCTGTGCGACAGGAACAGCGTTGCCGGTTAGACCGGTCAAGTCAAGACCAAAATGGTTCTCCCTCTCATCAAGAGAGAGAGAGAGGGGGTGGGGAGAAGCGGATCGCGAGCCAGACACCCACATTAGGCATCAATTGCATCTATAGTGGGTGGAAGGCTCATGCGTTTCGTCGAGGCTTGGCGAGGTGTGACATCAGACAGTCTGGTCCTGGGATGGATATCCCAAGGGTACATGCCAGAGTGGTTGGATTTTTCACCACAAAATCTGTCTTTGGCACCTGTCTGGACACCCGTACCAAGGGAGCGAGACAAATTAGAAGCCATTCAAAACTACGTATTAGGTTTGCTTCTGAAGGGAGCAATAAAAACAGCAAACCAGAACACTCCAGGCTGCCGCGATGGATGAATGCCGATAATGACTAAAAAGTTAATGGTACACTAGGCGCGCGAGGCCGTACCACAATGATCCAAAGATCCAAAATTAATCGTATTCACATCGTGACAATGACAAAAAAGCGGACATATTTGAATACAGAGAAAACCATATGACGTGCTCTGTAATTGTATCAATTCCAGTTTTCTATTAAAAAAAAAAATGTCATTCAAACGTGGTGCAATAGTAATGTTTTGAAAATCGTCATGCGTGAGGGTATGCGCAGTACGTGTGCGCGTTGGCGCGTCAGATGCGTGCGTGTGTGTGGGGCGCATACATGATAAAAAGTACGACACCCTTGTGGATGATGGATCAGGACTAGATTCCAGCGATACAGATACATTCAACCTCGTATTCCACCACGAGTGAAGCCTTACATCGTGGTCATGCCCTAACCACATACCAACAACATTATTAGTTCGCGAGGAAGCAGGCATAGGCAAAATCTAACATCAGCTGCCCTTAAAGTGAATGAAGCGGCCATGTTTAATGTTAATGAGTAATGCGCGGCGAACACATCATAAATATTCATAAGCACTAACGCGCCAAAACGTGATATTCTAATAATTGTCCAAGGGAATTAGGCATATGTCCATCGGTTAAGAACTAGGAAACGATACAATAATACGATTATGTTATTTATTCAAAAGCATTCGCAACTACATAGTGAAATCTCCTAGTGAGTAACCTAGGCGATAATTCAATAGTAATTTTGAATATTTCTTTAAAAAACCCACGTAGAACGAGAAGGGAGGTACTAACACGTTCTTTCATTATTAACACATGGCATGTTTGTATCTCGATTAAAGATTGATCTCACGGCTATTCACGTCGTATGGATAAATTAAAACCATACGCATCAAATAATCTTTTTATCATACGTACGCTCGACATACAATTCTATAAACACATGAAACCCTCAGAGACATAATGACTATTTTTTAAATCATCGTGCAACCACAAAATCTAAAACGACTGACATTATTGCAAATGCAATATTAAGTATTTTAAAAACAATTTGCACATAATGACGGTTAAGCCAACAGTCAAAACTTTTTCAAAATATTCAACAGAATAGTTTACTAATAAATTAACGTAAGCAACGATACAGTCAAATTATTTTCAAAATATACATCAATATCGAGTATTGGAGTAATTCCTCACCCCTCCTCAACCTCATACTCCCTCATCCTCCTCATACAACCTCCCTTATCAGACCACCTCTTAAACTCTATTTTTTACATCATATTATCAGGCCTCCTCTTAAAATCTATTATTTTTACCTTACATACCACACTAACACGGAGGGGGGGGGGGGGGGGGCAGCTATGTTAAAACGTAAAATACACAACTTTTAAGGGTTAACATTTTCAGATTACCGGAAAAGCAATATTGATTCATGCGCTTCGACAGTGTTCTAGAATCTCTCAAGTGTGCGCGGCTGTTCGCCATTCTTCTCTAAATCTCTAAAACGTGGGTCGCTGTTCGCCATTGTTCTTTACCCCTGGGCGGCTGTTCGCCATTGTTCTCGCGGAAAAGAACAATAGCGAAGAGATACACCCTTTACTACTTTCGTAAACCAAGTCCTGAATTTTTGTCCCCATTGCCGAGTTTACATAGCTTGGAGTTGAAATATCCACACACGAGGAGTTGCCATCTGGCTGGAATTGTAATGGCGGAGCTCAGTTCTACATAGAAGGAATCAAATATTGCTGGATTCGCTTTGGCTTTTTCGGTAGTTGGACCATATGCGTTGACTATGCAACACTTAGTGGTGGTGCGTTTTCGCGCTGGTATAGACAGGTCGATGAATGCAAAGCGATTACTGACGTATCCAAAACTAATGACATGGTCCAAGAACCTTGGTCTGATTACGAAGCCTAAACCCATGTAACTTGACTGTTTTTGCTCCATAAGTACGAGCCTATGGCCTGTCTGAAGTCGCTGCTCTGAGTGGGTAGCGACTTTGGTATCTTGAATACATGTAATATCAATGTTAAAGTGTTCACAGTCTGCACCTAAGGCTTACCTTTGATGTTGCGGTCAGACCATGTTTATTATACCTAGCTATGGTAAGCTTCTGGGAAGATTGTGTCATCTGAGGATGTCGAGCACAGTTTCTAGTTTGAAGAATGTTAAACATAGTCAGAGTTGCCTGTGTATACGGATGTCAGCCCGCAATTCCTGATGACAAAGTTGGTACTTACGGAGGCGACAGGCGTGGAGGTGTCATCTTCCTCAACAACATAATGACATAATTTTCATTATAATGACGGCATCACACAATGATGTTTTGGTCAAAAGCTCAAAGCTCACGGTCAATGATAGGCATGGCGACCATCTGTCGTTAGTGGTCCATCCATCAACTTGTGTTTAAAAACGATACTCCTCATTAGCCACTTGGCGGATTTCAACCTAATTCGTTTGGAAGGAGCCTAACGCGTTCGGCTTCAGACCTTATATACAAAATTTAGATTGGTCAATCTTTTGGGTTGTAATCTATGATTTTAATGAAAGATTTACCGGAAATTGTCAAAACGATACTCCTTATTAACTACTTGGCAAATTTGAACTTACTTTGGCTGAAAGGACCCTATTGGACTAGGTTTCACAACTTGTATACATAATTTATATTGGTCAAGTTTTTTGGTGAAAAGCTTAGATTTTATTGAAAATTTACCGGAAATAGTCAAAACCCTACTCTTCTTTAACCATTTGGCAGATTTCAACTTACTTTGGCTGGGAGGATTGACTACGCTTCAGATCTTTCAAACAGAATTTGAATTGGTCAATTTTTTTGGTGAAAATCTTAGATTTTATGGAAGATTTGCCAGAAATTTTCAAATAGCTACTCATTATTAAAAGCTTGACAGATTTCAACCATAGTTAGCTGGATAGACCCTATCGCGGTTGGCTCTAGAACATCTATTCTGAATTTTAAATGGGCGGTTTTTTGGTGAAAATCATAAATTTTATGAAGAATTTATCGGAAATTGTCAAAATGCATCTTTTCCATAACCGCCTGGTGGATTTTATCCAAATTTGGCGGTAAGGATTATATAGTACTAGACTGAACTTATATTTAGAATTGTAGTTGGTTGAATTTTTGGTAGGCATTTAAATTTTCTGAGAACTTTCCAGAACCATTTAAAACGCTACTCCTTAATTAGTAGTCCGATTTCAACGAAACTTGGGTCTTTCGTGAATTTACAATTTAGTTGAATTTAATTTACATTCTGTTGATTATTTTAAAAGTAATTTGATGGAAGATGTTAGTCTACCTGTATATTTACCTTGAAATTGACATTCTCGGAAGTCAAAGTTCGGAGGGATAAAATCGATTCAACTCGGAGTACAACAATACTGTCGCTGATGTTGCTACTGTTACTGTTTCTGCTGCTACTACTACTACTACCACTACTACTACTACTACTACTACTACTACTACTACTACTACTACTACTACTACTACTACTACTACTACTACTACTACTACCACTACTACTACTACTACTACTACTACTACTACTACTACTACTACTACTACTACTACTACTACTACTACTACTACTTCTAACTACTACTACTACTACTACTACTACTACTACTACTACTACTACTACTACTACTACTACTACTACTACTACCGCCACCACCACCACCACCACCACCACCACCACTACTACTACTACTACTACTACTACTACTACTACTACTACTACTACTACTACTACTACTACTACTACTACTACTACTACTACTGCTGCTGCTGCTGCTGCTGCCGCTCCCGCTACCGCTACTACTACTGCTACTGCTACTGCTACTGCTACTGCTACTACTACTACTACTACATCATTTACATATCTGGAATGTACACCATCCGTTCCAGTGAAATCGCGTGGTCGTGAGACGGGTAGTTCAAAGGAGAGCTAGCCTCCCAATCCAAAACGCTAGGTGGAAGGTGTCCCATAATTTATTGGTTCGAACTCCGCTCGGGTCGAGAACTGAAAAAGGCAAAAATCACATTCCGATGATGACTGAGCTATATATTAATGCCAGTACGTCGTCAATAACAAGGGCCATACAAATAATGCTTGACAACAATAAAAAATACTACTACTACTACTGCTGCTGCTGCTGCTGCTGCTGCTGCGGCTGCTGCTGCGGCTGCTGCTGCGGCTGCTGCTGCTGCTGCTGCTATCTTGTTGTGGGGCGGGGAACGCATAAAATATACATGCAACTCCCCAGAAACAAGGTGTAACATTTGGCATAGCATTTATTTAATCCAAAGTGATGTCCTTTGTTTTTCGATTGCCCACTGACCAAATATTTTCGCTTTGAAACATTAGAAGATAGAAGAGATTTCACTCAGCGGGTCCGTTTTGACCTACCTTCCCCAATTAAGCTATAAACGTTCTGCAACAATAGTTATCTCCTAGGAATCCGTCATACTGTAACCTCTCTCGGCTGGTAATAAGGATGATGATGATGCTGATTTGGCTGAAGGCGTTTCTGTTTAAGATAGCAACGACTTTCAGTCTAATGGAACATTCCAGTTTTAGCCATGCCCCGCCAATCTGAATTAAGTTTTATTAAAACTGATTTAAATTAAATTTCCAGAAAAATATACAGGTAAGCTGTTGAATATTTTGAAACTAATTTGACTGGGTGCTGTTGCTGCAGCAACAGCGCCCAGTCAAAATAGTTACACAATATTCAACAGCAAAGACATACTTAAGCTTTTAAGACGGATAAAATCGAGCCATTCATGCTGTAATTGATTAAAAGGTCGTCCTACGCGTCACGTAGTTGATTATGACGTCATATGATGGATGAATACACTGGAAATGGTCATTATATTTTAACCCTTTCATGATTAAATTTGGTCAAGAAAATCTAATTATTTTGCTTATTGAATGTTTATTTGCAAGTCAAGTGAAGACAAATTTATCACTAGATTGACTGGCTCGGTTATCGGCCCAGTCATTCCAGTGGAAAACCTTCAAAGCCAGTCTTCTCTTGACCTACAGATGCACATTCCGCAAGACCACTTCAGAGACGTGATTGGCAGGCGTCGTCATGAAAGGACCACAAACCTGTCGTTTAGCTATTAATTTAACCCAGTAATCAGGATACTCTGTATGAAATGGGTTTGATTCGATGTCAGTCAGCCGAAACGATGTTTGATTAAATGACCCGTGTCCTGTTGGATTTGCTAATGCGCATAGTGGTCCTCGCTGATCGGTTCACTTTATTACGCGTTGGCTCTTCATATCTCATCGAGTCGCAGATCTTTTACTTTCACTCTCATAGAATAGCATCTCAAATTGTGTAAGTGTTTAACTGTGCGTTGACTAATTCTCACACGCTTCACTTCTATGTGTGAATGCGTATATAAGGCCTATTTAAATCACGTATTAACTAGTTGGCCAAATGATTAATATGATAGTTTATCACCGGGTCATATGGATATCCATAAGTACATTTCACTTTTAGTAAGATAGACATGTTTAAACTTATCATGATATATGCGCGATGTACATATTTAACTATGATTTCATTTGTGATGCGAAATAATGACATATTTACCTCTTTAATGACTAACTTTGATCATTAAAAAAATTGCTAATTGAATGCCCATCTGCAGGCCAAGAGAAAACTATTTTTGGAAATTTACCGCTGGAATGACAGGCTCGAATTCCTGTGGTAAAATTCCCAAAAATAGTCTTCTCTTGACATGCAAATGGTCATTCATTAAGGCATCCGCAGAGGTCATTTTGGCCGGATTCGTCAGGAAAGGGTTAAAAGGATTAATTCTAAATTTCAACCTATACTGTTCAAACATTTGAATTCCATTTTATTTGACATTTGCGAGGTGAGATTTTGTCAAATTCGACTAATAAAATTTGATATTCTGATCATGTGTTTCTATGAGTCGACAATACGTTTAACTAATTTATAAACGACTTAACTACTCCTTACAGCTTGCGAAAAATGCAGGACGATCTGGAAACGTTTAGAGAGAAGATAAGATGTGTCGTTCAGAATTACCTTACTGCGGCCGGGATGATGTGCCTAGGCGATGAACCGTCATGGTTTGCTGCGGAATTTGGAAACGCTCTGAACATCAAGGATCCATTTCAATTGCAAAGGATTGAACACAAAGTGGCATACATCAACTGTTGTTTAACTGTTCAGGATAATGACGGCAACGGTTAGTATCGTTATTAACCATTCTTGTGTTAACAGCGCCTCAATGCGCTCAAAATACTACTAGATATATCAACTAACAATATTTTTCAAGATATATTAATTTTAGAAAACTATTGTTGTAAATTTATCACTTAATTTTTTTTCGCCGGACTTAGGTTTTTACTTACTCAGTGTCTATCTGCAGGCCGGGACAAGAGTATTTTTGAAATTTTACTACTAGAATGACTGGCTCTGTTACCGAGCCTGTCATTCCAATGGTAAAAAAACCAAAAAAACTCTTCTCTATGGCCTTCAAATAGCCATGTATTAAGACCAGTGCAAAGTTGTTTTTGGTCAGTTTGACCATTAAAGGGTTAAGTTGACACAAGAGGGAGTTAGTCAAACTTAACTGTCTTGACTGCGGCCAGCTACAAGACAATAATAGCAATGGGCATTAACTTTGGACCTGCTGGGTATTTTGAAAACAGCCTGACTGAAAGTTGTTGGATATTCAGATTTAAACGCCATGGAAAATGTTGTCTGCAGACATTCAGCTGACGGACAGTTATTAAAGGCACCGGTTCAGGAATATCAAGACACTCATGTTATACACAACCGCGCATGCTATAAAATATTGCAAAGCTAATTTGACGAGAGAGAGAGTGGGGGTGCGTATTCTTCATGTTAAATCACGCTTAAAATAGACAATAGAATGCGTATTAGATCGTATATGGTTTTACTATCTGATAATTCACGTCTAATGGTTAATTCCACCCAGTGACCTAGCCAAATCATTCTTGGGGGTGTGGGGGTGGGGGTGTTGGGGGGGGGGGGGCTAGGGTTGCGGCGGAGGTGAGGGTGGGTAAGAATGTTCAAATGGCGATCGATTACATGCCAAATGAATGGCCTACCCCTCGCATTAGTCCGCGGTTCCGTGGGTTTTCCCACGGAAAATTTTGAAATCTAGTTGCTTTCAGATGGTATCGTCTGCATGTGGAAAAGCCCATGTTTCTCTGAACAATTATATGTGAATTTGATCTAATTTGTGTGAATTAACAGATGCACACGTTTGATAGGTTTTCTGCGCACAGACAATCAGTGTGCCATATATTGTGAATAGCATGGTCAATCACCGGAAATGATGGTAACAGTGCGAAGAACTTGACCTGGGAAGCCATGATCGAAATAGAGCTCTTTTGAAATTCGACGTCTATCTCCTTTTGTCCGTTTGTATGGATCAATATACATCGGTAAAGCTAATAGATGCAGTACAGCTCATAAATATGTTTACAAGACGTTTCCAAAAGAAAGACAGAAACCTGTTAGTGAGAAATGTTATGCTGATTATTTTGGCATAATTGGATTGGAATACATTGCTCCATTATGCAGGTAGCAATGTCTTCCAATCCAATTATGTTCAAGATATTCAACAGTACGCTTAATTTGATTTTGGAAACATTCTAAGATATTTCTCAGCTGTACTGTCTTCAAACCTGTCTGTGATGGACACCACACACGAAACTGGCCAAAAATTACAGACTGTAAGCTAAAACAACTCATTTGCTGAGCCAAATAGGGTGTTGGGCTAAATCATGGTGATTCCTTAAGATGTTTAGTCTAACGATCACTCATCGTAACGAATCACAATATGTTGGCGCCAAAGGCAGGTGACCATTATGGACACGTGTGACAGTACTTAGATTGTTTATGTGCAACTAGAAAGGTGAGAGTGATAGTTAGTTGAATTCGAAGTAGAAAACCTCTTGGTCAGACCTAGAATCGCATTTATGGGAAATACGCAATACAATAAAACCTCTCTGTACTGGACATCAAATGCGTCAACATAAAGTGGTCACTAAATACAGACAGTCAGCTAAATACCAATGTGTTTTTGAATAGCTTTTACGGCGAGTTGATGGCAATTACTTAAGATTTGTAATCAAACAATCACCCATCTTAAAGACCCATCATCCTTTGGCCCCAAAGGCAGGTATCCATTATGGACAGGATTGATACAGGGTGTGCAGTTTTGGGAAGAGGGATACACTGTTTATATGCATCTAGAGGGTTCAGTTGAACTTGAATAGTTGAATCCGAGGTGGATAATTTTGTATATCTCTTACCTAACCCCCTTTGTCAGATCTCGAATAACATTTTTGTGAAATACACAATAATAATAATAATAATAATAATAATAATAATAATAATAATAATAATAATAATAATAATAGTACATTTTTAGAGCGCTTAATCCATGCAACTGCATGCTCTAAGCGCTAACGCGCGTAAGTATTCTATGGATATGCTATTTGAAATAAATAGAATTTAAGATTGGATTTAAAGATTTCTAAAGTTGATGAGTTTCTAATTTCATTTGGTAAGTTATTCCATTCGGTAGCTGCAGTGAAAGAGAAAGTTTTATGGCCATATGTTTTAGAGTTGACCTTAGGTACTTTTAGTAGATTTAGATTTGCAGATCTGAGAGAGCGACCAGGAATTTAAGGTTGTACAAGGTCAGAGAGATAGGCTGGTGCTGTGCCAGATACACATTGGTATGTCAGACATAGTGTCTTAAAAGTTATTCTTTGCACAATGGGGAGCCAGTGCAAATCATGTAGGACCGG
The DNA here is from genome assembly GCA_034401795.1 of Chaetoderma sp. LZ-2023a. Classification (NCBI taxonomy): domain Eukaryota; kingdom Metazoa; phylum Mollusca; class Caudofoveata; order Chaetodermatida; family Chaetodermatidae; genus Chaetoderma; species Chaetoderma sp. LZ-2023a. The sequence continues at coordinate 125,824,005 of CM067371.1, read as the reverse complement.
AGTAATGTGTTCTCGCTTGGCACACAGGGATATGATTCTCGCTGCAGTGTTCTGGACCACCTGAAGTCGCTGAATAAGTTCTTTTGAGGCGCCAATCAGGAGGCTATTACAATAATCCAGGCGCGACGTTATCAATGCTCGTACTAGCATGATCGCGGCCTCTTTTGTGATATAGCGCCTGATGCTGCCGATATTGCGCAATTGAAAATAGCAGACCTTGCAGATGTAACTAACATGTTTATCCATAGTCAGTTCATTGTCTAAGTATACACCAAGATCCTTTACGACAGTTGACAGCTTTATTTGACTATTTCCAGCTGTGATGTCACATAGGTCAGTCTTAGCACGTCGGTTTGCTGGCCCGACTAACAGAGCTTCGGTCTTTTCATCGTTAAGTTTCAGCATGTTTGTAGTCATCCACTCTTTAATGTCTATATAACACATATTGAGCAATACCGTCATACCTGTGTATAATTGACGTCTTATTCGTAAAACGGAAGTGGTATAACAACTCCTTGGCCATGGACATGATGGTGAATAGGTTTTGGGATCAAATGATGGTGATTCATTAACACGTGTGATCTGATCACTCATCTTAAGAACTGTCATCTTTTGATCAATTATCGACAGGTTTCACAATACTTATATTCCCTGTACGCAATTCTGGTAATGGTGTTGAAGTGTTTACGTTATCCGAGGACATATATGTGGTCTAGATTTAGAAAACGATGCGTTGGGATTCTTTTTTATGATTACTCATGAAAAAAATGCATGCTCAAATCTGGTGTTTTCGCGAAAGAGGGTTCATGTATGTTTAATGACATTTCTTATACTAAGCTACCAGATTTTGACTGCTATCAAGTGTTTCTAAACTCCTAAGATATGATTCTATTTGGAAATCCTATCAGAAACTGGGCACCTTGAATGGTACCGATGAGTGAAATTCTGGGCCTTGGCTGAAGAACTAACGGTGATGCTACCACTTTATGCCATTTTAGAACGCTAAACCACAAATTACCTATTGAGACTTGGTGGGGTGGGGGTATGTGCGTGGACGGGAACGAAAGAAGCGAACGTGTTTGTGATATATGTAACTCCGTAGAGGATGAATTGTATTTTCTTTTTGAATGTCCCAAACATAAAACGGAGACAGAAATATATCCCTGAGTTCTATACTACTAATTACACCATCGAAAAAGGCCTGTGCTAATAAAGCTCTTATATAACTCACCTACGCGAAAAGGAAGATATAATTATCATCATATCAACTTACTGTTGAAATCTCTGAACGTTGGCGTAGTAGAACCATAATCTCATGATTTTGAGCCTCTTAAAAATGTTCTGTTTATTTAAATTCTCCAGCATATATATTCGCTATTATTTAATAGAAATGCTAATGCGAAAATTAACTGTATAAAAATTAATGACAAATATTGATGCAAAATTATATCGTAATAATGTTATATAATTCTATCAAATATGCAATACGTACTTAGATCTACCTCCGAAATATGAATTGTAAAAATACTTTCCGGCACAGGCTTTATGTAAAGCCTGAGAAGTAAGATTTTCTATCCGCCAGATTTCACACACATAAATAAGTGTTTGCATAATCACCGAGTCAAATAATTTTAGTTGGCAGGTTAAAGGCAATACCATGTTTTCTATTCGCCTGTATAGTGAATAAAGCCTTTAGTAGCTCGTTGACGTAATTGTTTCTTCAGCGTGAGGCATCTACCATTGAGAAAAAGATGTATCCCTAAGTATTTGTTAAAAAAAAGAATACGCTGAGAGACACGATACACATGATTAGCTGATAGATTTTAATAAACTTTGGAAAATTCGATTTTATTTTGGTAATGTAATGGTATCGACATATTGCTACTTAATTTTAGTTAGTATATATATATATATATATATATATATATATATATATATATATATATATATATATATATATATATATATATATATATATATATATATATATATATATATATATATATATATATATATATATATATATATATATGTTTTTTTACAGAAATTCCGACCTTATTATTTCCCACTTTTTCTGTAAACATTAGTGCGTACAACGGTTTCTTCGGATGAAAAAGTACATTTCAATAATGTCCTGGTCACCAACATAGCTGGCTCTCTCGTGATTTTATCAAAGAAATAATAATTTGCAAGAATGTCCTGAAAATCTGATTGGGACGGTATCTGTTCTTTGGTGATCAGAAAGCGGAAAGACGAAAGTTCCTATAGGTATATTAATTTTTTTCAGTAGATGAGACAAATTCAAGATCTAAGGTTTCAAGTATCACAGTTTGATGTATTTTCAGAGAAGTTTCAACTTGACGACATATCATGAATTAACAACAGCGTGTTGACTGCAGAAAATCTACGTGCACAGGATTCGAACATACATTGCAAGATATACTCCGTGATTTATATCCAACAATAAGCATCTATAAGAAAATTGATGAATTATCAAGCCGGTGACGCCGACGACGGAAATAGCCATCTTTATGCCTCACCTTCTGCTACGCAGGCGAGACAAAACGTAGGAAACACAAAAAATAAATGTTGAAATTCATGGTATCACATTTTAACAGTAATACCGTATTAGCTAAGCATAATCAATGTTAGCGCGTGTCTGCGCACGTATGTTGCTGCAGCGCGCGCACATGTGTGTAGGTGTATGATATGTATGCTCGTACGCCCTGCGTGAGCGAGTCAGCGCGTTGGCGCTTGGTGGCGGGAATGGTGTCAACTAAATTACAACATAGCTAAACTGTCTAACCGATGCAAGCCACCTGACAATAATTTCAATGAACAAAACTTCTTGACCTGTTGTATATTCTGAAATCAATTTGACTGAACGTTGTTGGTGTCTTAGACACCAACACTTTTCAATCAAATTGTTCTCAAATTATTTTGCAGGTCCAGAGATAGAAGCCCTGGAATATGTCGGCTGCAAGGACTCAGCAGTCCGAGGATTAATAACAACATTGATTCTTCCTCATTGTAGACTGGTGTACCGAGGACGAAGCGCTGGAAGCGATGTGTTGGCACATAATTAAACAACCGCAAGCCTATATCATGAAGTGGACAACCTTGTTTGAATACTTCTTTGATTTGTTCGACCAAGACCAAGATGGCTACATCAACGAAGAGCAGTTTGCTGTATTCTATAGGTCGTTTTATTATGCAAGTAAAAAGCGAGAAGACAAGGAATTCGTAGCACGTGCATTCAAAGCAGTTGATAAGGACAACAAGGGCCGGGTGTCCAAAAAGGAGTACCTTGATGCGTACATGACATACCTCGCAGATCCGACCAACCCTTACGAAGACCTGCCATTGTTCTGAACATGGAAACTTATTTTATTCATGTGATATTCCATCCGAAAAAATTCAGTTCACTCTGTTTGCATGCAAATGATATATATATATAGGCGTAATGGATGAATCCAGTTTTAGCTATGCCCCCGCCCATCTCTAGCTACGCTCTGGCCGTGCTTTTGCGCTTGTTGGGGATCGATTTATATACTTTGAATCTTGAATTTTTGGAATCCCGATTTCATGGTATCTATACAGTTAATCTTTTGAATATTTTGAAACTAATTTGACTGGGGGCTAGCAACAGTTCCCAGTCAAATTAGTTTAAAAAGCCAAAAATGTGTATTAAATTATAAAGACATACGATCGGGCACTTGGCGGACTATTCCAGCTTCATGGTGGAGTAGTTCTGTCAATTATGACTGCGACGTCAGCCTACATGTGGCGTAATTGACTATGACGTCATATACTTGACTGACAGATTGGGTTCATCAATGTACTTGTAAAGGTAAATTATGTTTACTGATCCGAATGGCGTCCTTCATAAACCTGAATGCCTTATCTCCCTTGCAAGGCAAATTATACACAAATGATGAATATTTTCAGCATCGTCTCAACTCGCGCAAGTCAGTTTCTCTCGTCTGATCGTTGGTCTATCGGTCGGTCCGTCTGATAAATTTCCTGATTTATTCTCAGTAAATTTGACGAACAACTTTTGTTCCAAATATCCAAATCCAGTCTAGAAATCTTTACTCCAGATTTACCAATCCACCTAGGCGCCTATGTCACAACTATATCGTGTTGCACTGGTTAAAATAGCCATTATAGCAGTCACTAAAATATATGATGTCATAGTGAAATGCGTAACTTGTTAGGTGACCTCACAATCAAAATGACGTATGTCCGTCACGAATATGCCCGAATTGTAAATCGTTGCTTAGGCCCTAAGTTTCAATTTAACGAGGAGTCGCTTAGTGAGTTTCACATTCTGACAATCAAATAATGACATTTGTCACATTCGGACAATCAAATAATGGCATTTGTCACATTCTGACAATTAAATAATGACCCAGCAAACATTGTTCCGTTAGCCCAACATAAATTTTATTTGTTGGCCCAACATAGTTTTGTTTGTTGGTCTTACGTTGGCCCAACATGTGGTTTCGTTGGCCCAACATTGGCTTTACGTGTGGTTGATTAATAGAAAATTAGTTATGTTGGGTTTACGTTGTATTTACGTTGGCCGGCTGATGGTAAGTTAGTTACGTTGAGCCAACGTAGATTTTACGTGGAAAAACTACGTGATACATTGCGCCAACGTAATCCCAACGAGCAAAACTATGTTGGGCCAACGAATAAACGTACGTTGGCTCAATGTTGGGCCAACATAGCATTGTTTGCAGGGGACATTTGTCACATTCTGACAATCAAATAATTACATTTGTCACATTCTGACAATCAAATAATGCCTTTTGTCACATTCGGACAATCAAATAATGACATTTGTCACATTCGGACAATCAAATAATGGCATTTGTCACATTCTGTCAATCAAATAATGGCATTTGTCACATTCTGTTAATCAAATAATGACATTTGTCACATTCTGACAATTAAATAGGGACATTTGTCACATTCTGTCAATCAAATAATGACATGTGTCACATTCTGTCAATCAAATAATGCCATTTGTCACATTCTGACAATCAAATAATGCCATTTGTCACATTCGGACAATCAAATAATGACATTTGTCACATTCGGACAATCAAATAATGACATTTGTCACATTCTGTCAATCAAATAATGACATTTGTCACATTCTGTCAATCAAATAATGACATTTGTCACATTCTGACAATCAAATAATGACATTTGTCACATTCGGACAATCAAATAATGACATTTGTCACATTCGGACAATCAAATAATGACATTTGTCACATTCTGTCAATCAAATAATGACATTTGTCACAGTCTGTTAATCAAACAATGACATTTGTCACATTCTGACAATTAAATAGGGACATTTGTCACATTCTGTCAATCAAATAATGACATTTGTCACATTCTGTCAATCAAATAATGACATTTGTCACATTCTGACAATCAAATAATGACATTTGTCACATTCTGACAATCAAATAACATTTGTATCATTCTTATCACTTTAGCTACTGTAATAGCCATCCATCAGATGGCATCATAATTGACTACGCGACGTGTAGACTGACACCATAATCAATGACGTCATGAATGACGTAGATAAGTACGTCCCAAACGCATAATTGAAGACGGACTATGCGTTGTTGCACGAATTGTATGTCTTTACTATTTAATAAATATTCTGTTTAATATTTTGAAACTAATTTGACTGGGCGCTGTTTCTGCCATATTCAACAGCTTACCTGTATAGCTTTCTGGAAATTGATAGTCAGGGAGTTCAGAGATCGATCCCAACACGAGCGAGGTGTGGGTGGAGCTTAACTAGAGATGGGCGGGGCATAGCTAAAACTGGAAAGGCTCATTAGAGCGTCTCGATTTCAAGACACGCATACACGGAAGCTGTTGAATATTTTGAAACTAATTTGACAGGCACGTATTTGTATAGCTTCAAGTCAATTTTTCACATTCGTGTTATTATCGCGATAATATTGGTGCATGGGTGCCGCCATTTTATATTCTTACGAGATCGTCTCTGATGTCAACACATAGTTTATTATCTAATAACTACCATGTTGAGCATTTTGAAAATAATTTGACTGGAAGCTTCTAGTGAAATTAGTTTCAAAATATTTAACAGCTTACCTGTGTGATATCTTTTACACAACACGGCCAGATTAAAGATTGCAGCTAGAAGATTGAGTGTAAGCCTACATGTATATACAGTGGCGGACAGCATATGTGGTTTTTGATTGGCTGAAAATTAAGTCATGTCAGCTCTCATAGAATGGAGACATGTACAGATATTTGCATGTTAACCATTTCATGGCAAAGCTGGCCAAAACCGGCATATACAGTCATCTTGAGGAATGTCCATTTACAGACCAAGCGATGAATATTTAAACATTTACCGCTGGATTGACTTACTCGGTATCCTATAGTTTGGATCTACTTAAAAATGTTCTTCTCTTGGACTGCAAATGGGCATTCAATCGTCAACTATTTTGATTTTATTAAACAATTTTATATCATATTCTATCATCTGAACAGCTGATTGGCCGCTCAGAGATCGTTTATCTCTCCGCGACGAGGGATTCATAATATTGTCATGCCACCTCTGTGCTGGATTCTGATTGGCCGTTCAGATATCGTATGCAGAATACACTAATTATCGTCAATGCAACTACTGAAGTGCCGGATTAACCGTTTGAACCCTGCAGAGCCAAATAGCCTCAAAACCTAACAAAATAATATTTGTCTGCCAATGCTGGAGCTGTTTTGACACGGTAACTGTTTCTGCCACTGGAACAGACAGTTCTTTTTATCAGAATAGCCCCAACATATCAAACAGATTGATAATATGTATATTGTAGCTGATAGTCAAGGAACGCAGCGCGAAAGGATAAATGGGTTGAATATGTGTAACCTAACCAGACTGGTTGAGGGTATTAGTCCCATGTCTAATAGGTAAAACTGACGTGGTCGGGTAGCGGAGAGGCTCCACATAGCGCTAGGAATAGATTTCAATCCAAGATATGTGAGCTGGTCAATGCTGAATCTTTTCGGATTGGGTAGACTGGAGACACCTGCTTTAACCTATGCAGCAGCAGCTTTGAGGCTGGCTTGTCCTAACATATCCAGACATTGTATAAATAAGGGGAACTATGAGAACGGGGCAGTGGTGTCGAAAGTGTCAAATCTAATCCTTTTCATCACCTAGCAGCCATATCTCATATTTACTCTGTACCTGCAGTGGGCGATTACTGCCATTATGAGACAATCCCGGCCACCTTTTCTATTCCAATTCTGCGTCAATGCTTTTTATTTATTTCGAATTTTGATCTAATACTCCCCATTTTACCAATCTACGATTACCATAAGAAACTCAGCTCAAATGCTAGCTGATTAATTACTATTGTTAATAACATTATAATTATTATCAAGTTATTATGCGATGCGTCTGTTTCTGTTTGTTGGCTTGCTTACATGTATCTATACGTCTGTCATAAAATCTTTGTCCGAGCCAGATGCCATCTTCCTAATGGACAGATTCGGCATGGACGAAGTCTCATGATTTCGCTTCTTCCCTAACCCTCGGTACTCTGATGGCAAAATTTTAAAATTTCAAAATAAAATAAATGAACAAATATAATAAATGTTACATTTTCTAGGCAGGTATGTTGGAAGATGCTCCAGTGGTAGACAGCAACATCGTCCACCAAAATTGCTGAATATTTGTACGCCAGTTTCTCTGCTATAGATATAATAAAAGATGGAATATTGCCATCAGAGTGGTAGACGTTATCAAATTTAGAGGAGATATACCTTGCTGAAAAGCATGAAATGAGCCAAAACAGAGGGTCCCAATAAGATTTCAATTATCTTGAATCTTCATCTGATATTCGTTTTCTCAGTGGCCATATCAGATGCCGACACTACTATAAAATATCTATCTAAGTCACAACTACCAACATCTTTCTCACCCCTACCATGACATAGATGAGTACCACCCCTTCCATCCCCACCCTAATGTACATATTAAAAACCACGTATCTACAATACAAATCCTAGATGGAATCCAAATACAAAATAATATGACGATCCTTATATGTAGAATACACTTCATGTGTAACAATCATGACAATATGGTACACAAATAGATGTTGTGCCGTACTGTGTTCTGTGTTTACGCCTGTATAGGCGCTATTGCCTTACGAATGTGTATATAAACTATCACCCTATATATTGTAATGTCTTGTTTTGCGTGTAGGGAGTCCATCGATTCATAGGCTCGGCCTGTGATGGACTGCCCAATTGTTATGTATGTACATTATATATTAAGCATGAAATAAATAATCTTGAATCTTGAATCTTGAATGCTTCACGACGAGCCATTCATAATAGTATCATGTTAACTCCATTCTGGATTCTGATTGGACGCTCACAGATCACATAGATCACGGAATGTCTCACGATGAATCATTCATAATTGTATCATGTTAACTCTATGCTGGATTCTGATTGGCCGTTCAAAGATCGTGGAATGTCTCAGGATGAGCCAATCATAATAGTATCATGTTAACTCTATGCTGGATTCTGATTGGCCGTTCATAGATCATTGAATACCTCACGATGAATCATTCATAATTATAGTATCATGTTAACTCTATATTGGATTCTGATTGGCCGCTCAGATATCGTGGAATGTCTCACGATGAGTCATTCATAATATTATCATGTCAACTCTATGTTGGATTTTGATTGGCCGCTTAGAGATCGTTGAATGCCTCCCCGATGTGTCATTCATATGATGTCATCTGATCTGCGCTCAGAAATCATTGAACATCACTACTACTATATGGCATTCATAATACTATCATGTTATGTTTATTAATGAAATGAAATGAACTGTTTATTTACACCCCGGCCCATATCAGAATGGTATATGGGGGATTTACATAGTAGTTATATGGAGCAGGTACACATTATATTTTTAGAGTTAGATTTTGTCTTTTTACAAGATACGGTATACAACTATACATCTATGCCATAGATTCTGATAATTATTATTATCATTATCATTGTTGTCGTTGTTGTTATCGCCATCGTCGTCATCCAACTTTTTGTCGTTGTGGTCGATGCAGCTGTTGATATTATTGTTGATGTTGTTGTCTTTCTTTTATTGTTGTTGTTGTGGTAGTGGTGACGGTGGTGGTGGTGGTGGTGGTGGTGGTGGTGGTGGTGGTGGTGGTTGTTGTTGTTGTTGTTGTTGTTGTTGTTGTTGTTGTTGTTGTTATTGTTGTTGGTTTGGTGTTGTTGTTGTTTTGTTGTCCTTGTTGCTGGTGTTCTTTTCGCCATCGTTGTTGTTGCTTTTGTATTGTTGATATTGTCATTGTCGGTTACCGCCGTCATCTTTGTCTTCGTCGTCATCATTGTCCTTGTGGTCATCATCGTCATTGTCCTCCTCCTCACTATATTCGTTGTCGTTATTGTTCTTAGCGATCAGTGATATTTATATCGACACTCTTATTGTTGTCATTTTCAATGTTAGTCCATAAGGTTGTGTTGAAAAAAAATGGAGTTTGTGGACTTTTATGCTAGATTTTTGGCAAATAGTCTTAATCCACTCTAAATAGTCCAAGGATGAAAAATTTCATGTTTGCCATTTTTTCATTAACATTTACGGCCGCCATCTTGGATTTCAAAATGGCCGCCACTCGGAACCTATTTTAGTCAGTATCTCGCTTAATAAGCCATCTATGGACACAATTCTAGCGGCTATGCCTACGTTTTTGGGCCTAAGGACTTAGACGATGCCAATTATACAATAGAATGGCGGCCATTTTGGATTTTAAGATGGCTGCCACCCAGAAATACTTTCCTCATTGTCTCATTTACTATCCACGCTATAAACATGATTCCAATTGCTACACCGGGAGGGGGCAGTTGGATCCAAAGACTTAGATGATGCCATTATAAGATTAATGGAATGGGGGCCATATTGGATTTCAAGATGGTAAGACTTAGGTAGTGCGTCTAATGACTTTATCTTGGCTGATACGTGTGAAACACAGACATGAAGTTAGTTTATATTAGCTGAAAGCAGACACACATTCACGAACGACACGTCCCCAAGTGTCTAATAGATTTTGCAGTCTTTGTTTTGAATTTTGAAATAGAAAGTTTATTTCAATAAATCTTAATCTTGTAAAGTATTCTTTCCGTTGTAAAATATTCTATATGGGAGGTTATGGGAGGTTAATCTTTTAATATCAGCAATACTTGTTTAAAAGTAATTCGCAATCGTATTATTACAACGACATGTACTCTCAAACAAGTTTGAATTTACAAGATGGTGTATCGATTTCCGTTTGTTTTATATTTTTTTCTATGGCTATATCTTGAAAGATGATGACTTTCTGATTATCGAGACACACACAGTTATAGTTGAGAAGGTAAGCAGACATTGCTGTTTTAAAGTGAGAGAGATTTCCTTAATGCATCCTTCAAGATTGGGACTATTCCGGAACAGTGGAAGACTGCAAACATAACCATAAATTCATATTTTAAAAGAGAGGTGTCAAGAAATGCCTAGGTAACTGGCGACCAGTTAGTTTAAATTGTTTAAATAGCTACAGTGCAAAGGAAAGGACCTTTCCAGAGTATCCATCTATCATCTGATGTCATATGACGTCATAATCAGTCAAGTGGCGTATAGGATAACGTCATAATCATTACGTCATACACGATTTTATTTGACCCGTCTTTAAACACTTAATAGTCCCACACGTTGTACCAATTGTGTGTCTCTACTATTTAATAAACACGCTGTTGAATATTTCGAAACTAATTTGACTGGCCCAGTCAAATTAGTTACAAAATATTCAATAGCTTACCTGTATAGTTTTCTGGAAATTGATAGTCATGGAGTTCAGAGATCCAACACGAGCGATGTGTTGGTGGAGCTTAACTAGACTGGGAGGGGCATAGCTAAAAATGGAAAAGTTCATTATTGAAGGATAGATAGAAATGAGTTGCTCAGTACACAGTAGTTTGGGCTTATAAGAGGAAGGGCGACTAATCTATAGCTGATAGAGGTTCTAGATGAACGGGCATGCATTCTAGATAGAGGTTTATATGGATTTCATGAAGGCCTTAAAAATGGTGCTATACATTGGACTTCTTTTGAAAATGAAAGGATATTGGTATCAGTAGTAATATGTGAATCTGGGTCGCAGGCTTTCTAAACGACCAAAAGCAAGAGTCTGCATCACTGGAATGTGTTCTGTGTGGCAAAGGTTAATAAGTCCCGAATGGAAGCGTTTTCGGGCTAGCACTATTCATCTTTTTCATACATGACCATGATCGTCACTTGAACGTTACAAATCATATAGGCCCCATATACGCCAAAAGGTCAATAAAGGAACAGGAATCAGGGCCACTATCCTAAGAACGTCGGCCTATGCATACCGGGATGAGAAGAGATTAACTTTATTATTTAGTCTTTATTAAGTCAAATTGGAATACGCAGGTAGTGTATGGTCAGGATATCAGAACAACCGTGATAATTATCTGCTGCAAAATGTTCACGGGAGAGCCACCGGGTATGTGACAGTATAACAGGGACTATCCGAGGAAGATGACTATCTGCAGTTGCCCTCAGTGAGGTACAGGCGACAGACAGAAGACGTCATTGAGATATACAGGGTTGTGCCTGGCATCCATGCCATGCAGGTTAGCTTACTGTGAATCTCCTAAAACGGAAGAGAACTGGAATCAAACAAGGTCGATAGAATCGCGGTAGCTGCGGGTGGAGCGTGAAAAGTAGGTCACATTGAGGCCACACTGACCTGCGGTACATTTGCCACGCTACATATATTAAGCCAACAATGCATGAATACACCAATTTTGATTACTGAATATGAAAAACTTTTGGAAACGACAGCCAGGAATTAGTTTTTGTGAGTGACTGACAAATTAACGAACGGACTAACTAAATAAATAAGGGGCATGCATGTGTTTTATTGAGCTGCTAACCACATGACCACCTGTCTCTGACGCTCGTCGTACGCAAACAGGCACACATTTGTGCAATAGGCCTACTCACGTCTTCGTGTGTGGAAGAATTATTTATCGTGTCACTGTGACCTTGATATTTGACCATTGAAGCCAAATTTATCACAAATCTTCAGGACACAGGCGTATTCTTCCCGACGCTCTGGGCTGGGCACGATCTCTCCCATAGAAACAGAATTATTCACGATTTGTTTCACTCAGGCACATGGTTTTATAAATAAGCACATTTAATCCAGTCGCTGTGGCCGTGACCTTTGACCTATTGACAACTACCTTATCACGCATCTTCAAGACTCCACGGGTAACGTTTTCAGCAGGTTTACTTACTATATACTAAAACCCTAACCCTAACCCTATAATTCTTGCTGAGGATAACCACGCTGACGCGGCGCAAAGGAACATGCCAGTGTTTTGGCAAACCGTTAATGATTAGGGGCATCAGCATAGATATGGTATATACTGGCGAGATTGCTCATGCGCATACCATCACTCCGGGCCTAGTTGTCGCGACCGTGGATGACGGGAGTTCAGTAAATCGCAATTACGCCTGAGCGGGTATTCGCTGACTGGCTGACGCAGACGATCAGCTGTAGATAGCGTTCAAAAATGACAAAATTATCTTTTGGTAATTTGAAGAGAAATCAAATAGACACAAATTCGCATATTTTTGTCAGAAATAAAATCGTATTGCCTATTATATTTTGACACTTTATTCCACGACGTAATAGGATTAGTAACAAAAACGAATTATTTTGGAGACTATACATCCCGGGAGAAATATATTGGACTCTGAACTACCGCTTTTGAGCAATCTAGCCAGTATATACGATATCTATGGGCACCATATTGATCTCCCCATGAAATCATCAGGAAGTGACCACATCCATTAATAACGAGCGATCTGAGTTCTATTTGCCTAATCAAATTTTCTCGTACTATCGCAGGAACGTTTGGAATGGAAACTTGGGTTAAATACATATTTTGATTACCCGATGACTTAGGCCCCGTGATCTGTGTGGAGGCAAATTCGTGACTTCCGTAGCGAGAAGTGATGCCACGAATTCACAAACTATATAGATACTGGTGAACGCTTCTAGGGCCATAGCGGTTTGTGAGCTATGCTCACTCCGTTCACCCACTGGCCCTTAGGATCCTGTTCACAGCGACACGCTGTCATCATAAACCATTGCGGTGACAAATAGTACGTAACACCGATTTGTTTCCCTTCTTTCTTATGCATCTGAAGATTCCATCCAGGTGTAACTAATAGAACAGACCAGGGACGAAGTCCAAAGCAGCGCTCTTTCTGAACTCATTCCCAGAGGGAGACGACCATCATATTTGAATCCATCTCTCAGTGACGGCATGTAAACTTTGACTGTTTTCTCTTTCTTGCATGTGTCGTATTCCTGACACTTGGAGTCCAGGCCCTCAACTCCAAGAACATCCATACATGTACCACACGATGTCTACTTACTGTTACACAAGAATTCAACCGATCGGCCGAAATGCCGATGAGACGGCACAACATTAGAATGCTAATTCACAGCTCCTTTGACTTGGATATGTTCAGAACTTTCCAGATAAACTGGAATGAGGAAGCAGGGAATTGATGGAGTGAAAGCCCATCCACTTTAATGAAGCATCCATCAACCAGTTGATAAAAGGCTGGTCCATAATGTAGCCTCCCATCCTAAAAGCCTAGTCTACAAGATTCACAACCCCTCTTGTCCCACTCCAGTAGAACTTTATCTAAGCCTATACATACTCACGTTGATCATAGATTTGGAGCACGATCAAATGGTCAAAACAGGCCAATTGGTTCTTTTGCTTGTTTTAGTTAAAATTAAATATATTATTTGCACATTTGCATAATATATCCTAAGCTACATAGGCAGTTTCTTGGTTGATTTTGGTATATTACACTCACTGCCCGGATTCACAAAGACGTGTTAGTTATACCCGACATAAAGTAGACCCGTATACTTACGCATCAGAGATTCAGAGCTACATGGTAGTCACTAAAATAGACAGCAGTTTTTTTGTCATAATTACACGCGTACGTTAGCACCGCGATCTCTCAGGGCAAAGATGCTGTCGAATCTTCGTCACGTAGATATAAATTAACAACACGTGTTAGGTCGGCAGTGTCAGAAGCTGGCATCACCTGTAATGAGATCACACATCACGGCTCACCCACTCACAATAGTAAACAGAAAGGAGAGGAAGTACCCACTATGCCATTGAGAACCAGCAGTAACGTCACCGTCGTGTGCGACAATACACACAGAGACACCGACGATGGCAACTACATTATGCTCTGTATGGCATACAAAATGAGTCTTTAGACACAATGTATAGACGACTCATGATGGAGCGCACTCCTGATAATAGTTGGTAGCGCTTCTATCTCGGAAGTAATATTTCATGATGTGTTTCAATGAGCTATATACATAATATTACATCTGGCAATGTTGAAGATCAGCAGCCATACCCGGCCCAATTTGAGAGGTTTATGAGATTGTTTTGTAATATATGATTTTCAGACAGATCATTTACTTTTAGTCAGATTTTGCGGTCATATAAAAAGAATTGTAGCGCACACTATACTATGAACATCTTTTCTCTATAATCTTCAATTTGTTTTCATTCTCTCTATGCATTGACCGTGATTTAAACATTGGGTCCAATTCTCTGATATCTCTAACATATCTCTATGGTTAAATAAATGTGTTTTAATTTTTACAGTTGGTGAGAAAATGGCAGATAGTCTGGGGATGTTGAAAAAGAAAGTAAGATTTAGCGTTCAAGGTTACCTTACCGCTTCAGGTATTATGCACCTAGATGCGGAGCCATCGTACTTTGCAAAGGAATTTGGAAAAGGTCTAAAACAAAGTAACGGTTAGCGTGTTTATTAATCCTCTCAATACTTGTGTCGCTGAATCTCAAATCTAAACACATCTTTCAGTTACGTGGTTAAGAATTCTGAAGCAAATATGACTGACCAGCAACTCAAATTAGTTTCTACGAGTGCCCATTGAAGTTATTCCGGAGGAAGAAAATAGAGGTTGACCAAAGGTGGTGTATCACAAACTCAAGGTTATCGCTGAGAGTCGTCATTGACCCTTGAACTGACCTAAAGGAGAGTTTTCCTGTTTGGATGGTGGGACCTTGGTACACGTTGGGACTGTTACTAGCAGGTGGTTAGTTTAGATTATTTTATCTTAGTACTAGTGGGCATAATTTTCTGAACGAGTTCACCGAGGGCCTAAATTTGCCATGGGTATCTTAGGATAATCACATCCACATATTTGTATCAAGTGGTATAACAGGACTGATGTGAGTTTCGCTGACTTCCCGATTTCAACTAACTGGTTGGAACACACATATCGGCACAACACGTTACGTATGTGGTCAAGAAAAATATAATATGACGATCGCAACCCACTTCATAACCTTCGAAAGGGGGCTCCATTACATTGGAAGCCGCAGAGTTTTGAAGCCCGACATATGCATTCTCGTGGTGCGTATATCTTGCTACCATACTGAATGGACTTGATCAACGCTTTCATTAGATGGGGCAGAAACAGGATTCACAAATAAAGGAGGTTATGATCTCAAATGATAATTTACCATATCAACCAAACTATTTCCATGTTTTAAATTAAAACAATTTAATGTAACCTTTAACATACCACATTTACCATAAATTGTCTTAAGACTTCCTTGTAGATCGTTCTAAAGTCGGCAGTCCGCTCCCGGCTGCACAGTTGCATACACTATCTACTCCAGACAATTAATAATATAGCTTGTATACTATTTACAGAGTCACTGTCTGTCCATACAACGTTGTCACAATGTGGAAAATGTGAACATCTTAGCCTCAATGAGCAGTTATTGCCACCCTTGCATAGGGTTAAGTAATATCAAATGTCAAATTGGGACATGCTAGACGGAATCAATCAATTAATTACAGTACAACCGAGTGGACATTATGTGACAGCTAGTCTTTATTGGCAAGCGTGAGTAGTATAGCTGTGAGGTAGGGGCACTCTCGTTGGTGGAGAGCTCTGT
The DNA here is from genome assembly GCA_034401795.1 of Chaetoderma sp. LZ-2023a. Lineage (NCBI taxonomy): Eukaryota > Metazoa > Mollusca > Caudofoveata > Chaetodermatida > Chaetodermatidae > Chaetoderma > Chaetoderma sp. LZ-2023a. The sequence continues at coordinate 125,807,850 of CM067371.1, read as the reverse complement.
GACGTCAACCCATTAGCATATTAGCCCACACACCCTTATGCACTTTATAGGTGTATGAATGGGTGTGGGCTAATATGCTAATGAGATAACGTCATGGAGCGCTTCACAAATGATAGCGGTCACCTACCGCATGGTTGTGGTTAATATTTAGGGGGGGGGGGGGGAATCGACTTGACGTGTCTCCAGGGCAAGATAAAAAGTACTTTCTAATGTCTTGGAGGCAATTGGATTGGAGGATTTTGCTGCCTACCGCAGTAATGTCGTCCCACCCAATTGCGATCAAATATTCAACACAATCTTCTTAGCGTTTCTGTTCTGGAGATATGCAAATTTAGTTATGCTCTGTATTGTACTGAAACTGTGCAAGCATGTGAGTACACAGCACACTGAGTTCCTTCCACACATACTTTTCTCTCACTCACTCTCTTCAAGTTTATTATTCTTATATTATTATTTACTAAGGTTAATGCTATATTGCGCATCCGCCACTTGTTATTATACTCCATGTACAACAGATACGGTCATAAGACGTATGTCTTATTGTGCTCCCACATGAGCTAAAAACATTTTGTTTAAACCAAATAAAGGCTTAGTATAGGCCTACTATAGCTAGATAGTTTAGATTACTAAATGTAGCAAAATAAGGTCAGCAAGGGGAAACTGCATGTAGACGGTACATCCGCACATGTTGTTATAGCCATACATACGTTGCCAAATTACCATTAGCAATAAAACATTACAGATTGGACATTGAACCTGTAAAATGAGACTTGGGGTGAATTTTATGGAACTAATAACTACATCCATTGAGAAAATATGTAGCCTCTACATAGCTACCCGTATAGGCTTTATAGCAGCTTGTCAGCTAAAAGTGTTTGTTTATCCTGACGCGATCCCATAATTCTTTGCGCGAGCGAGATTCCGATCTCGCTTATATCCCCGACGTCTTTCTTAAAACGTGGGGATAATAATAATAAAGTTAACTTATACCTAACTGTTCACGAACTAATTATATAGCTCTATCGCTCGCCAGATCTAGTCAACACGCCACCATAAGTCCATTATTAAATAGCAGTATGTCTTTATGTCAACAAAGTGCGTGACGGCGGATGTGAAGATGTAAGTGTCAGCCACAGACAAAAATTACCTGATTTAACTTATTAACAATAATCTTATTATCATGGCACCTCACACATTCTTTAAGTCTAGAAATTTTCATTGTAACCCTGGTGCATCATTTGGTGGTTACATGGGATCTTGATCGTATGTATATCGGCATTAATCCAACCATTTCTGAATTTGGACAAGTGCAAACGAAATTGTAGGGTCACGTTTGTGATCATAGATTTGGATATATTGGCTGGATGCCTCATGCGCATACCGTCACTATGGAGCTTGTTGTCGCGACCTCCGATGACGTGAGTTCAGTAAATCGCTATTGCGCATAACCGGGGATTCACTTACTGGCCGACGCAGACGATCAGCTGCATATTTACCCTTCAAAAATGACAATTATCTTTTGGTAATCTGAAGAGAAATTGGCAAATATGCATATTTTTTATCAGAAATAAAATTGTATTAGCTATATTAATCTGACACTTTATTCAATATATATATATATATAGTTAATAAGTATATATGTAACATACTTACACAATTTGAACTGATATCCCAGGAGAGAAGGTTGAACACCAACGATAAGCCAATGTCAGATACCAATGATTATTTAACACTGTTTTGTCTCGTTTCACATCAGTGAAGGCAGTGAATACCTGGCTGTGACTATATAGTGACTATTTGGAAACTCACTTGACTAAATGACGTTGCTTTCTTGCATAATACAACGGTTTTTTTGGTAAAAACGTTTTAAAATCAAGTTGAAACGTAGACACTTTGTCAATAATGTCAAAGGATTGACCGATGAACCCACTTATACGAGTAGCAAGTCGAAAATGCAGTCAAACCTATATATAAGGATCGTCACGTGGACCAGACAAAAGTGGCGTTATTAACAGTGTTTTCTGGAGAGACAAAAGTATTAAAACTGGTCTTTGGCACAGTTATTGTCACAGGTAAGTGATCTGTTAATAGCGACACCTCCTAGTCGTAATCAGATGTTAAACTGTGTGACATAAGCTCGTCATGACGGGATGTGGCCACTTCCTGATGATGCCATGGAGTGGTCGAACTGATTCTCCTAATCACGGTCACTTTGTCAAACCACAGATATGCTCCTTTGTACTGCGTCAGGCTAGTTATCCTCAGCACGAGTTACTGGTGAGACTAGTAGAAAGGCGTTACGATAGACGGTTGTTCTGATTGGCTGAGAGCTTAATAATGTCATTTGCATATTAGAACGTATTCGTGGTTAGGATACTGATTCAGGGCGAAATATTCCCATACCAAATTTAGCACTTGTTTCGCTACAGGCTTAACCTGCTTATTCTTATGCACAGAGCCCTTGTCAAATTTAACCCCTCACATTTGAAATACTAGCTAATATATGTGTCTTTCTCAGTGTCAGAGATAGCATCTTCGGGATAACCTTGTGCCTCTTGTTGAATCTTCCAGAAGTTATCAATGTATCCTGAAAAAAGCATATCCATATGCTCTTCATAGTGCCAGATCTCGATAAACTCCAAGATCCAATACCCTGAACATAACGCCTCTGGCAGCTCCATAGATGTCCACATGCCATGAAGAGTGTGCGCACGCTTAGTATGAGTACATTTGGTACTCTGTAGATCGCGAGTGCACTTACCACTTAATGGGAAGAACATGCAGCCATTACAGCTGGACAATAGCACTGGATGCAATACATCTTTCGGCGGCAGTCAGATACAATTTATAAGTTCAACATAAGAGTTGAGCATTTCTACCGGTTTAAAATCTTTACCGATACCTTCCAGTACTTCTAGAGGATACTGGTAAGTCTTACATATGTAAGGATATAGAGCCGTGATATCCACATATGGTATATACTCATTCACAGCATCATTATGATGTAAACGTAGGGCATTAGTGCGACCTCTGTGAAATGTACTACTTGGTATAAGAGGTTCGTGATAGGTTACCGTATTCAGAAAGGCATTAACGCCAGGGGCGTTAAGCCTCATAGTCTTAAACTCACAACCCCACATTTTGACCACTTTAAACCGCATTCATATAAGATGATGAGCTTTATAAAGAGTCTTCTGATAAGCCTCTTATAAAGTTAGATGTGGCTCTAGAAAGGACATCACAGTAGCTCAGTTATGTGGCAGACATTTCGGACACATATGAAAGTAGCATCTGATATACTCAAAGTACTCGTCAGTGTCAGGACACTGTCTACAAATCTAATCAGCATGTCGGGTTCACTACCCGTGAGAGCGTGCTGAATGACTACGCTCCTAGAATGAGCCACATAACCTATCTACTGACATGCTTCTATAGAGCAATGCTTCTTGTTGCGGAGATTAGCGTACATGCAGGGTTACTAGCGTATGTTCGTTTTAAGTAGGTCAACCTAAATACCTTATTCCATAACAATGCTAGCGTTACGGAACACACAAATTGGGATATGTTCATTTCCTTATTATACATGTCCTAAAACTTACCAGAGGCCATTTGTAGAATAGCTACATCGGCCCTAAAGTAAGGTTTAATGGCATCCCTGAAATTGAAAACAACATATTTTACAGACTTGTACCAAATGACTAACTCCTCACAGCCAGACACTGACATACTATCAGCCCCGTAAGGGTCAATAGGAGGGTACACTACTACATAATCAAAGTACTCATTACTTCTTCTTCTTTTCGTTCGCTGATCATACCGCCAGTCCTGTAAGTGACTATCGACATGATCATAGGCGCTATGTGCGTGGATCCATGGTGTATTAGAGTGCGCCATGCGGCCTGGAACCTCCGTCTTCAGCACTCGAGGTTTCAGTCAGGGTTACCTCACCCTTACCTCCTTTAGTCGCCTCTTACGACACGCAGAGGATACGGAAGGTGTATTCTAAGCCCCACCTACAGGCCATGTACTCATTACTATCTAGCAGATAAGAAAAAAACCTTTTTTCGTTAGCTAGACCAAATATGGTGTGTAGCTGACGTAGATAAATTGGCAGAAAAAGCTAGACTGTCCTTAAACCGAATGCCACCAATGACTAAGAACATAACCTTGATACCATTAATGATTACACTGTCAGGATTAATCTGTGCGTTTCTAACTAACCATTCCATCACTAGATGTAAGTCAATGATTTTGCAGCTAAGAACCATTTCATAAAATCAGTCAGAGATATATTGCCCTCAAAGATAAACACTCTCGGATTAGGATCGCACACAAAACAATGTTCTGATAGTGGTTTATTGACACATTCAAAGCACACTAGCAATGATGTGGATGGCCATGTAATGTTACGTCAACTGATTTGTTTCAAAATCATAAAAGATGCAACATTAAGGTATCGGAGCGCCATCATACCTCTTATCCATATGACCCTTATGCACCTTGGATAATCTCATGTGATCTTGACAACGCCATTCCATATAACATACATGGTTGTTTAAATCAGCTTTAGACTAACAACTCAGACATTTTCCTACCCCACAGACATAGCACGAGAATTGGTGGCTTTAAGTAACTTGTGACACATAGGACAGGCCTTATAAGGCTGTCACATATCTTAAAGCTGATGTGATTGTTATAACATATCCCGCTTTTAGCCCATGTATGACAATCCTCACAGAAATGACATAATGGTTATGCTAAAGATTAGGGGGATGAATCTTGGTGCATTGATCAGCTCCCTGGTATATACAGTTTTTGTCTCGCCTGCGAAGCAGGATCGAGACATAGGTATCACTTTTCCAGCCAATTTTGAACATTTGACCCGCTGGTGTCAGAACAAAATTCTAAAAGTGTCATGCACATCCATCCCAATAGGCATAATCATCCCCAAGGTTTCAAGTTTCTATCTAAAACAGTCTAGAAGGAGATGCGTTACAATCGATAAGTGAGCTGATCAATGCACCAAGATTCATCCCCCTAATCTGTAGAATAACCATTATGCCATTTCTGTGAGGATTGTCATACATGGGCTAAAAGTGGGATATGTTATAACAATCACATCAGCTTTAAGATATGTGACAGCCTTATAAGGCCTGTCCTATGTGTCACAAGTTACTTAAAGCCACCAATTCTCGTGCTATGTCTGTGGGGTAGGAAAATGTCTGAGTTGTTAGTCTAAAGCTGATTTAAACAACCATGTATGTTATATGGAATGGCATTGTCAAGATCACATGAGATTATCCAAGGTGCATAAGGGTCATATGGATAAGAGGTATGATGACGCTCCGATACCTTAATGTTGCATCTTTTATGATTTTGAAACAAATCAAGTGATGAAACATTACATGGCCATCCACATCATTGCTAGTGTGCTTTGAATGTGTCAATAAACCACTATCAGAACATTGTTTTGTGTGCGATCCTAATCCGAGAGTGTTTATCTTTGAGGGCAATATGTCTCTGACTGACTTTATGAAATGGTTCTTAGCTGCAAAATCATTGACTTACATCTAGTGATGGAATGGTTAGTTAGAAACGCACAGATTAATCCTGACAGTGTAATCATTAATGGTATCAAGGTTATGTTCCTAGTCATTGGTGGCATTCAGTTTAAGGACAGTCTAGCTTTTTCTGCCATTTTATCTACGTCAGCTACACACCATATTTGGTCTAACTAGCGAAAAAAGATTTTTTTCTTATCTGCTAGATAGTAATGAGTACTTTGATTATGTAGGAGTGTACCCTCCTATAGACCCTTACGGGGCTGATAGTATGTCAGTGTCTGGCTGTGAGGAGTTTGTCATTTGGTACAACTCTGTAAAATATGTTGTTTTCAATTTCAGGGATGCCATTAAACTTTACTTTAGGGCCGATGTAGCTATACTACAAATGGCCTCTGGTAAGTTTCAGTACATGTATATTAAGGAAATGAAAAGAAAGACGTCGAGGATATAAGCGAGATCGGAATCTCGCTCGCGCAAAGAATTATGGGATCGCGTCAGGATAAACAAACACTTTTAGCTGACAAGCAGCTATAAAGCCTATACGGGTAGCTATGTAGAGGCTACATATTTTCCCAATGGATGTAGGTATTAGTTCCATAAAATTCACCCCAAGTCTCATTTTACAGGTCCAATGTCCAATCTGTAATGTTTTATTGTTAATGGTAATTTGGCAGCGTATGTATGGCTATAACAACATGTGCGGATGTACCGTCTACATGCAGTTTCCCCTTGCTGACCTTATTTTGCTACATTTAGTAATCTAAACTATCTAGCTATAGTAGGCCTATACTAAGCCTTTATTTGGCTTAAATAAAATTTATTTAGCTCAAGTGGGAGCACAATAAGACATACGTCTTATGACCGTATCTGTTGTACATGGAGTATAATAACAAGTGGCGGATGCGCAATATAGCATTAACCTTAGTAAATAACAATATAAGAATAATAAACTTGAAGAGAGTGAGTGAGAGAAAAGTATGTGTGGAAGGAACTCAGTGTGCTGTGTACTCACATGCTTGCACAGTTTCAGTACAATACAGAGCATAACTAAATTTGCATATCTCCAGAACAGAAACGCTAAGAAAGTTGTGTTGAATATGTGATCGCAATTGGGTGGGACGACATTACTGCGGTAGGCAGCAGAATCCTCCAATCCAATTGCCTCCAAGACATTAGAAAGTACTATTTATCTTGCCCTGGAGACACGTCAAGTCTTTCACGAGCTGCGCTGTACTGAATATATCCACATATGTACATTGGTGGCTCAATCGTTTATATTTCTTTTATTTAAATAGTCAGTTCTATAAATACGTGTTCTAATAAAAACGGCCAGTATCGACAATATATTGGCAAATAATTTCTGATGTCTTGAGATTCCTTTTTATATTCACATTAGTGTCGCCATACAATATGTGTCTTAACGTGAGTGTATGGGGGATATCATTAGTTGCAAGTGCGTTATGAAAAGCACGTCTTTCCTCCCTAAGGGACAGTAGAAGACATAATGTTCAACGGTTTCATCAGGATATCCACAAGAACAACTTGTCGAGTCCGTCAGATGATTGTCAAACAGATGCCTATTTAGACTACTGCAACCATTACGAAGCCTGCCTAAATTAATATTAGCTGCTCTAGACCCAACATAGTATCAGGGTGGGGGTTGTCTTATGCTATGCATTATTTGAAGTTTTCTTTTAAATTCGTGTACGGTAGTAGACGTTGAGACAGGCGCATGAAGGGTGTTCCAGGCACGGATTGTTGCTGGGAAAAAAGGTCTCAGTACGGCATCAGTAGGGAGCCTTTATTTGTGCCAGACTTAGGCCTATTCTAATCAAACACTAGATTGATCGGTCGATGACGCGTCATCGCAATTCCCACGTTCACCGCTTTGAACCTTTGACCCCACCCTACAACGCACCCCCAGGGGTGGAGTCAAATATAAATGGAAATGATAAATAAGTTATCTAGGGGTAGGCAATGGTCATTTCCATTATGAATGGTTAACCCTTTTACTCAAAGGAAAGCTTATAGGACCGATTTGATACAAATTCCAACGCTTCCTTATCTTGACTCGATGTATGGAAGAGTGATTTGCATTAGTATTTGAACTTTGACCTATTGGATCAAAAGATGGATATAATAAACAGGAAAGTAAACAAAGACAGATTTAATAAATTAGTATTCATTCATTCTTGCTTTCTTTCTGTCGTGATAATTCAATTTAAATCAGTAGTATATATGTGAACGCATGCTTGTGTCTTTAGTCATGTCCAAACACTGGGATTTCCACAAAATGGGCATTGACATGTGTCGAGCATCGGACACAATTAAAAGCTCCAAGATCCTAGATGTACTACTCCAGGCCAGTTGCAATGAAGATGAGCTACGACTAGTGAGACTACTGCTTGCAGACACCAAGCTGAGAGTACGAATCAAGTCAGTGCAGAGAATGGACCTTTCCGGTTTTAGCTATGACCCGCCCATCTCTATCTAAGCTTCACCCACACCACGCTTCTGTTGGAATCGATCGATCTCTGAACTCATTGACTATCATTTTCCAGAAAACTATGCAGGTAAGCTGTTGAATATTTTGAAACTAATTCGGCTGGGTTCTGTTGATGCCTATGGCAGCAACAGCGCCCAGTCAAATTAGTTTTAAAATATTCAACAGCATGTTTATAAATAGCAGATTAGAATTGCTGGTCCATTAAGCGTTAAATACTATTTCGAATCATTCATGCTCAACAATGGAGACAATATCTCAGTGCGCATGGGCTAGTTTCGCAGTACGCCTTGTCCCGATATTTAGCGAGCACTCAATATCAATGTTTCTTCAAATAAAATACTGAGAAATCACGAACTGAGGACACAAAAAGGAAATAAATATGTTGATAATTACGTTCTATCCTATCCGAGATAAATATCCATTCAAAATCTGATATAAATCGAGTAGTTATTCTCTCTCAGACCAGCTATTTCACCTTGCACGAACTCCAGGACATTTTGAAAATACCAACAATGCTGTAGTCATCGATCTGTGTGTAGATCAATTCAATTAGTTTATTTGCATATCAAAGATATGCGTGCTAGCAAAATAGTAAGATCTAATTTAGTTTGCTGAGCGCCTTTGTAATCTGCATCGGGGTTTTATAAAATCCCACGGAGTGGAATTCCTAGTATATTAGGGGAGCGTAGGGCAATGTATAAGCATTTTCATATACTATGCGTGATTTTTGAAACATAAAAAACGAATATTGTGGTTTGGTGAGAGGGAACTAATAAACAACTCTATGTCCTATCCATCGTCATACACACACGCACACCCACACACTTGCACGCACACACCATTGCCGCTGACAGCGCAGCCACTGCTGCTGCCGCCAATAACGACACAATCACCAACAGTAACCGCTACGACCAGTCGTGGCGTTGTTGTAAAAGATACTCAGAACCATCATCATCACAATAACAATTTCAACCAGCACCAACACCAATACAACATCCACAATAGCAAATACCACCACTACTGCAAGAAGCACCATCAACACAAACCACCACTGCCATAACCATCACCACATCCACCATCACCATCACCACCAACCCCTGCAACAAGAAAAACTAAATTGCCTCATTGGAAATCCGCACCCTATTTTTGATGTGCTAAATTTCTCCCCACCCCCACCAGCCCACCCTTCCCTCATCTCTGAGATAATGATACCGATAACTCATACCACAAACTTGGTTGAATTTCACTGAATGATTTAGGTCCAGATATCGCCAGGAGCGAGATGTTTATATGTAAACTGTTGATCACGTCCCTGTTCTCATCTAATTTGCAATCATATGGGCAGCGCACATAACGAATTTGGTTGAATTCTACCAAACGGTTCTGACAGACAGACAGACAGACAGACAGACAGACAGGCAGGCAGGAAGGCGGTATATCTTATATGTCGTTAGCCGCAAATCGCAGTTCAGTAAACATCCATTTCCTTAGTCAGTTAGCCAATCACAAAATCATATTCCGGAAAATATCTAAAAACTACTCGATTAGACTAAAATTTTAACACATCGAATGAAGTTGCCATGCATGAGGATTTGTGGACTTTGGCCATATTTCCGATAATAGAAACCTGATCCGGTCGGATAAACTCTGGATCTGTGGCTATTTCGGGAACTAATGGTCCGATTTGGCTCGAATTTTAACACAATACTTTGAGTGTGATGCAACAAAATCCGTAAAATTATGAAAATAAACAAATCTGGAACCCGCAGCTACTGACATTATATCGAGTTTGTTTCAACATGTGATGGATCATTATCAACCACAAACAACCTCAAAACAATATAACCACGATCAGAACACTAGGGTGATGGGGGAAGACTGCTAACAGAGAAAACTTAAAGCACTGACAAGAACAGAAGGTGAGATGGTGGTGGCGATGGATGGCGGAGGTGGTGCTGGTGGTCCTGGTAGTGGTGGTGGTGGTAGTAGTAGTGGTGACAACGATGACGACGACAACAGTGACGATGACTGATGATGATGATGATGATGATGATGATGATGATAATGATGGGAAGAAAAATGGCGCTCTGTAATCAAGGAGGGATTTCGATCCCTTAAAGCCTTCCGAACTCCTTGATATACCTCTGTTTACACATAGATCAAAGACGTCAGCGTTATTGATATTTCCAAAATGTATTGGTGTTCGTGCAAGGTGGACTACCTCGTCTGAGAGAGAATAACTACACAATTATATCAAATTTTGAATGGATATTTATCCTGGATGGGATAGAACGTAATTATAAACATATTCATTTCATGTTTGTGCCCTCAGTTCGTGATTTCTCTGTATTTTATGTGACGAAACTTTGATATTGGGGGCTCCCTAGATGTCTTACACACGAGGCATCAAAAACTGAATTAGGACGAATTTAGATTTGGCAATTCCTTTTATTAGGCTGGAGGTGTGGGGGAAAAGAAAATGGCCGTCGCAAAACAGTATGGCGGACGCTTGCTTACGTGATACAAATTGCAAACATGAATAATTAATTCACTTAGGGCCTACTATTTTTTTACTAAAAATATTTCTTAATTTCATAAAGCCCTGTTGGAGAAGATGAGAATTATGTGCGATAACTCGTACTGGCAAATTCGAAAGTCCATTGTTGGGTATGCATGACGTCATGCTACACGCCACTTAGCTGATTATGACGTCATATGATGGATGGATAAACTGGAAAGGTATATTGAGTAATAGATCAGAGTTGATAATAGTGATATTAAATGGGATTTTATTCCAGATTCTCTATGTATATAAGATTACCATTATGTCCGGTATGGAGAGAATTGTTATACAATCGCAGCATCATTCAAATCTGCGTAACCATTCACTTCTTGGTTATGCAAATCAAATAAACACACAACTACTATGTACTTGTTTAGTACGTGTTCGCATAAATAAGAATGTCTACTAGTCAAACATGCTTATCCACTGCCTAGATCAATTTGATCTACAAATCTTAAACCTTTAATGCTTAAATTTGTTCAAGAAATTTTCATTTTTCTCAGGCAAAATGTTCGTTTGCAGACCAAGAGCAAATTATTTCTGAAAATTTACCACTTTACGGACAGGCTTGCTTATCTAGCCCCTCATTCCAGTCGCAAATTTTCAAAACTGGTCGTCTGTTGTTCTGCAAATGGACATTTCTCAGAATCACTGCAGAAGCCCAGAGTGTTAATGGTGTTAACAAACGCCGGCTAAATCTGTATCTAGATCATAACCCCAGGGCGCAGTCAAACACACCATCTTTGCCGCTTTAGCTGTCTATGCCCTGGACCGAATCGTACAAGCGGCAGATACGACGTGATGAATGTGGTCAGAAATTGTACCCATTCAAATGTTTGAATTGTATTGACATTGTATGTCACTGACGTGAAGTGAGACGAGGCTGACGTTTAACTGACTCTGGATTGTCACTAATTGTGTACTTTCTCTCATTGGATATATCGCACATTTTGAAAGTGCTTTGCTGTATATTTATTAACGCTCAGGTATGGTACTCTTGTGAATATTAGTTATTAAGTTATTGTAGATAGTCATTGCATCTCAAAATAATGTTAAGGAGGTAGTTTATACCCCAATAATTTCACTGGTCAGTCAGTCGCTCGGTCAGTCAGTCGATCAGTTGGTCGGTTGGTCGGACAGACGGTCGGTCGGTCTGTTTTACTGTGTTGCTGTGTGTCCCTCAAGCCTTTGCAATCAACTTTCTCGTTCTACCTAGTATTTTAAAATCAACCCCTAAGAAATAAACAAATATTATTTTAATTGAAAACTATATCTAAAGGATCTATGGCCTTTCTAAGAGAATTTCTGTTTTTTAAATATTTATATTACTTACGTACGGTAATTTTATCGAGTGTTGGTCTCTCCAACAAAGCAAATAGGCTCGTCAAAGTAGGCGGGATTAATTCGCCCAGTACTAGGTCTTCTACTCCTACACCAGTGTGTATATACATAGAGAGAGAGGTGACAAATACGGCTCTGAATTTACCATTCCTGCAGAGTAATGCGCGGTGGCAGGAATCTGTGATCCCCAGATTTTCAGGATCGTATCACGAGTACGGATTTGTGTAAAGGCTCCCATAGGATTGCAGATACGTCCTTCATTTTCGCCATACCCCCGTGCGATGACCAGTGTGTGAGTGAGACTCGTGCTCAGGTTCAGTGCGATGCAGCGTTGTGCCGTCACAATCACATCGGAAAATTTCCTCCTAACTAGCATCTGAATCGTCTTCTTTTTCTTCAAAACATAGAATGCTTTGTTGCCACACATACGTTTAGATTTTGTACAGTTTGAAATGCAGCATTACTCTGCTCCTATAGGAAGGTACCCTTCTCCTAGCATACTTTCTCGTGGTGACAAGGGCTTCATATTTATATTTCACTATGATTGCTCAGGTGACATAGAAATCGGAATGCTGACATTTCCACTTTCTTTTTTAGATAATTTTCACTGAATAATTTTAATGAATATAATATTTTAAGCAAATGCAAATGCGTTATAAGTCATATAAAGCTTTCATGTCAAAACTGCAATGCAACTAATCAATACGTTACTTTTGATGTGCGAATACATGGTAGACTCGCTGAATTAAAACCAAGAAAATTACATATAGTTTTGTATAACTGGGACTCTAAGCGAGCACATCCCTTGTGCTTTTCCGTTTTTTATACCTAATAGGCTGTGTTTACATTGTCCTTAATGCTATGGTAACGCTCTTGACAAACCACTAGGCGACCCAGAGTATAGTTACTACTAAGAAATCTATGAAAATATGCCTACATGCTTTTCGAATTTCTGTTTTGCTTCCGAAAGTTGCAATAATTTGCATTAAAATATCTAAATCTTGATCAAGCTGCTGCAATGTTCTTAAAGCAATTTTAAACGGAGCAAGAATTTCGCATTGAAATAATAGAGTGTGATGTATGTAAGCAAGAGACGCAGTCATCAAAGAAAGATATTTGCCGTTTGATTGTGAAATTTCAATATATTCTCAAAGTTTACCTAAGCCTCCAGTTGCTCTTCTTTCTTTTTGTATTCACCCAGGCAATTTACACAGCATATGGGGTACACATTATTATTATTATAGATATTTATACTATGGCGGTAGTTATTATTATTATTATTATTATTATTATTATTATTATTATTATCATTATTATTATTATTATTATTATTATTATTATTATTATTATTATTATTATTTTATGATTGGCTGCTGCCGTTGCCTATTTGAAATATTTTGTTTTGACATCTTTTTCTTTGTCGTTGTCAACATCTTTGTTCTTGTCGATTGCATTGTCGTCGTTGTTGTTGTTGTTGTTGTTGTTGTTGTTGTTGCTGTTGTTGTTGTGGTAGTGGTGGTGGTGGTGGTGGTGGTGGTGGTGGTGGTGGTCGTTGTGGTGGTGATGATTGTAGCATATTGGTGCTGGAGCCGTGGTTGTTGCGTTGGTCGTAGTAGAGCGGTGTGTGTCCGAGGTGCTCCTAATGTCGTAGTTGTCGTTGTCGTTATCGTAGTTGTCGTTATCGTAGTTGTCGTTGTCATTGTTGTTGCTGTTGCTGTTGCTGTTGTTGCTGTTGTCGTTGTTGTTGCTGCAGTTGTTGTTGGTGTTGGTGTTGTTTTGGTCGTGGTGGTGGTGGTGGTTGTGGTGGTGATGATTGTAGCATATTGGTGCTGGAGCCGTGGTTGTTGCGTTGGTCGTAGTAGAGAGGTGTGTGTCCGTGGTGCTCCTAATGTCGTAGTTGGCGTTGTCGTTATCGTAGTTGTCGTTATCATTGTTGTTGCTGTTGCTGTTGTTGCTGTTGTTGCTGTTGTCGTTGTTGTTGCTGCGGTTGTTGTTGTTGTTGTTGTTGTAGCTGCTGCTGCTGCTGTTGTTGTTGTTGTTGTTGTTGTTGTTGTTGTTGTTGTTGTTGTTGTTGTTGTTGTGGTGGTGGTGGTGGTGGTGGTGGTGGTGGTGAAGCGGATCCGTCCTTTTTTCCGCAGATATTTACATAACCTATTCAGTATTGGTTTGTTACAGATCGCAAACAGGCCTTGAGTTTTCTCTGTTGTGTTCTGCCTTACATAGTAATCAGGTATAAATTGTGTTCTTTCTTTTGTGTATCTTTCACAGGGGAAAAGAAAATGTATTTCTGTTTCTACTACGTTACATGTATTACAAAGTCGTTCCTCCCTGTCAATACCCACCCACCTTTTAGATTCTATTGCGAGTTGATGGTTCAATGTTCTAAAATGACAAAAGTTTGTAGCCTCTCTATAAGGTAATATTTTAAAATAGTTTTCGAATTCAAATTTTGTTTTTATTTCTTTATAGAACGTTAGCCGTGTTGAATCATTTATGAGTTGTGTCCATTTTTCTACATACTGATGCTCTAAATCCTGTCTTGTTCGCTGCACTACCTGTTTTGTGTTTCCAGTTTCTGCCAAAAATATGTCCGATTGTCCTGTTATTTCTAAAATGGCTTTCACTTTCTTCATCCATTTAACTTGGATTTGGGTTCTTGACATAGAATCCAGGCACGTGAAGAAAAGCATTGACGATAATTTCCCATAACCTCCATTTACTAACGCCCAAAATCGTATCATTGCATGCCATTTCACCCAATATCCAAGACGTCATTCTGGCTGAGGTGTAAAAGCAAGCTAGTAAATTATATTCTCGTCGTACCGATAAAGCCATCTATAGGCCAAGATGCTTTACGGCCGTAATATGATTGCGTGTTAATTTCACTTATGCTCTACGTTGAAATCCCAAATAAACTCAGAACGTGAAACTCCTATGCGAGCCTGTCGGAAAATTGCTGAACGTTTTGAGACTACGGTTGATGAAAAGCAGCAACGTTTTGCAAATTTAATTTTAAAATATTTAACAAATAGTTTTTATATCGCAGCGATTATGGGTTAAGAATTGCCTATGAACTCTCGTCAAAGCAGTCTATAACTGACGGCGGATATGCAATTAACAAGTTGCCACCCAAGAGCCGCAGTCGACACTAAACTCGACTCATTTGAGCGCGACTGACGGCAAATACCGCTTTGCAAGAAAACAAGGTGGCCGCGCTCTCAACGACGAAATAATGCCATGGTCAAAGGGTAATTGAAGGGATGTCAATAAACGAATGTTTCTGGAAATCTGTTAAATCGTATACTCATGTTACACTCTGTTATTTTAATACAAAAATCTGGCTTCATTTAGAATCGCTTTAAAGTTGATCTATTCTGGGAGAACATGTTTCAACCTTAACTGGCATAATGCATGCCCACAACTTAAACGAATGCGTTATATTTGTACTTTCAAAACCTTAACACGAAAGATTTCTCCCAGAGCGCTCAGGCATATCTATAAAGCATACACAGTGATCAAACACATGGCTATATCAGATACTCTCTTGAAGTATATCTATAAAAGCTACAAAATACATAAGTATGTCTATAAAACACACATACACAGAGCAGGGTAATATGCGATACTTTAATGCATATCACCTCAGGGCCTCAATCGACCTTTCCATCTTTAGCCATGCCCCGCCCATCACTAGCTAAGCTCCACCCACACCTCGCCGTGTTGTGAATGCCCTAGCTATCAATTTCCTGAAAACTATACAGGGAAGGTGTTGAATATTTTGTAACTATTTTGTAACTAACAGCGCCCTGTCAAATTAGTTTCAAAATATTCAACAGAATGTTTATTAAATACTAAAGGCATACAATTTGTACAACAACACATAGACCGTCTTCAAATATGCGTTAGTGACGTACTTATCGACATCATTTATGACGTCATTCATTATGATGTCATTCTCCACACGGCGTAGTTGATTATGACGTCATGTGATGGGCGGATACACTTGAGTGGGATAATGCTTAAAGCGACATTACCATGAATAATCCTTAAAGCACCACTAGCCACAACTATTGAATAATTCACGTTTGGGCTTTGTATTGAGCTAGGAACTCAATTCAGTGATCTAAAGTTTTAACTGCCACAATAAATGTCTAAGAATGACCCGTTGCGCCAATATCCAATAGTTTGTATTATTCTACTTTAGCCACTCAATTCGTCCCTCTATCACAAAAAAAACTTTGAGACCCTTGACACCCTTCTCATAAGTGTCACTCCCACCAATTTCGAATAATTCATATGGATAGGCATGTAAGTCAGCCTTTCTCTGTTTGAGAGGAGTGCCACTAGCGTGAAATGCAATAAATGTTTTACACTGATACTATAATTGATTGACTACAGTAATGGCCAAAGCGACACTATCAATTACACCAATACAGAATATTTCGCTAATGGGTGTCACTGAGCCAATACACAATATTACAGTAAAAGCTGGCTATAATTTATGCGCATGCGCTAGTTTCGCAGTACGACTTGTCCAGATATTTACTATGAAATAAAGAGGCGCGGTTTATAAAATCGGCATTTTCCCGTTGTATCTAGACATCTAGTGAGCACTCAATATCAATGTTTCTTCATTATATATATCCATCTTGACCGCATTCGTAAACATCTATCGGGCAGCTGCTTGTATTGGTACTATAGCCTACCATTATCCACATGCGCTGACGGTGTGGGGGCGTTTCTGACATATCATTGCGGTAGTATTTTGCCTTCTAATGTGCATAGAATCAATGATATATTTCTAAAAATGCATAGTAAAATAGTATTCCATGTTAGAATTGTAAATTCGGCCAACTTTACCGGTAGAGCTGTCATAAAATTGCAAATTTCATGGCTTTGAGTAGCATCAAACGCGGCAGTGTAATGTTGTTTACTAACAAAACAGTGATCAGCTGGCCGTACGCTTGACGGCCAGTCATCTGCGCACGCGTGAAAATGACGTCATAAGGGAATTCCGTAAAACCTCCTATGCTCTGTCTTCTCGATCAATATCACAGTAAACAAGTGAGATAGACGAGCCTTTTCATTGGTTCACCAAAGTCACATGGTTGCGAGTGGAAGTGACATAATTGACCATATAGTGAGTACCCATATACTCCATATATGGTCATTTAGGCTACATCTACTCGTAACCACGTGGCTCGGGAGGACCAATGAAAAGGCGTATCTATGCCACTAATCTAATATAATCGATCCTTAATTCTCTCTAAAAATCTATTTCTAACTCTATCTGTCAATCTATCAGTCTGATGTTGTATAATTCCATCTGACTGTGGCTCTCGCTGTATATCGTAGTATAAATCTATCTGTCAAATGTGCAAATTCATCAACATTTTATAACTAGTGGTAGCTAAAGTAATCAGTAATGTAGTCAAGAGACATGATCTTTTATGAATGCATGGGGTTAATGCAATTCAATGGAATATATGTATATAATTAACCACTTTTATTCTGCATACCTGTTGACATTATTTCATTCAAATAAATTAAGTAAATCCTTATGACTATTTTGAAAGCAATTGAAGTGAGAGGTTTTTCCTCAGGCAGCGAAAACTGTCGATAAAATATTGCCCAAAATGCTCAGCAAATTGCCTATGTTAATGTTTTGAAATTATTCTTGTGGAAATTCAGAATGAAAATGGTTAAAATATTTTTAAAATCAGTTCAGTAACCACGGAATGTAAGCATTATAAATATATATTGATGTATATGCATGGCTGAAATATGTTCTCCCCCCTACAGGCATGGACAGCTGACCTGTCCTGACTGTTAATCAGGCTACTGTTCACGGTGGGCTATAGTCTCCAGCAATTGCCACGCTTGATTTTATAAGGCTCTCGTGCTCGAAATTAACTGTGTTATATGTAAAATCACTGATGTATTGTAATCCACAGATATATATATATATATATATATATATAGAGCTATTCAAAGTACAGATTTAATTCATGAAAATCTTACGCAACTGGCTAAGGAGAACAAAGTCAACTTACAGTGGATCCCCTCGCATTGTGGCATATTAGGAAATGACAAAGCTGATCAACTGGCTAAGGAAGGGTCAAATAAAGAACAATTCAACCGCGAGGTTGACTTTGAAGAACTGAAGCATATCATTAAAGCCACAAGAACCACCAACAGGCAGCATAGCTTAATGATGCAATACACAGCCTCAGTAGGGAGGATCAGACATGTATCTTCAGATTGAGGGCTGGTCACAATCGTCTCAATGCACATCTTCACCGCCTCAAGATTACAGATTCTGCACTTTGTGAGTGTCAGCAGTCAGAAGAAACAGCAGAACATCTCTTGCAGCACTGCCAGCGATATTAACAGGCTAGGAGAAGCTTCTGGTCTATTGAAGTATCTTTTGAAGAGAAGATCAGTGGAGACAGAGACAGTTTGATGACCACTTCAGCATTCATGCACCAAATAAGGAAACCAGTCTAAGATTACTGTCATGAGAAAGATGAACGCAAGAAGAAAAAAAAAAAGAATATATGTTGTGACTCTTTGAGGTTGTTGATTCACCGTGAATAGTGTCCGTCAGGGCATATTTTGTCTGACCACACTGCCGCCTACCAATCATATTTAAATGTCCATTTTGGCACTAAGTCGCAGTAATTTATGTTCATTCTGTAGTTATATTACATAGTCACTTGATGCATATGCTTTGAACTCATACTGAATGCAGAATGCCTTGGGCAGGAGTCAAGAAATGACCTTACATATGTGACTATTTTACATTTGAGCTGAATCTCAGTAGCCATATCTCAGCCCAATTGAATTGTGCTTTAATATGTGATTTCCAGCCGTGCCATTTACTTTAGTTTAAATATTGTACATTGAATATTCTTCACATATATAAAAAAAGAAGTACAGCTATTACTGGTGGATGTGGGACATCCGTATGTATATATGTAGCTTATGAAAAGCATATTTACATAAAGTATACACACTTCCATTTGTCTGTTTTCCAAAAAAATTCTTTAATGACCTCTACCATTAATCCACCAATGGTGTAAGCATGTAATCTGTGTTTAGCGTCTTATGAGTAACACTGCCAGAAGTTCTTACGTAATCTGTGTTTCTATAAGCTATCCCTGATTTAAACATTTGTTACAATTTCTTAAGTTTCTAACTTATTTCCATGTTTAAAATGTGTCTTTTAAAACTATTTTTATGCAGATCTTCCAAAATGGTGGACAATATGGAGAATCTGAAAAAAAAAATAAGAATTAGCGTTCAAGATTACCTTACCGCTTATGGCATGATGCATCTAGACGAGAAGCCATCGTATATTGCCCGGGAATTTGGAAAAGCTCTAAATCTGACAGATCCTGATCAAATAGCGATGATTGAGCACCGATTAGCGCACATAGACCGCTGTCTAACAGTTGATGACAACCAAAGCAATGGTTAGCTTGTTTATTAATCGTTTGTCTAGTCAGGTCACTGAATCATAATTCCAGACAAATCTCTGTCAAGCTGTTGCATATTTTGAAGTCATTTTGAGTTGAAAGTGTTGCTATACAACATCGCCAGCTCACGACTAAATTTGTTTCCAAATACTTTAAATATATTAATTATGTATTAAATAATACGTTCATTTTTGTAGCGGGCCCTTCTGATACAGGATGTTCATTCGATCATATTTTGAATGTTTCTAAGATATGTATAACCATTTAGTGGCTACAATTGGTCAAGCAAATCTCACTATTTGCTAATTTAATGTCCATTTGCAGGCCATGTGAAGACTATTTTTGAGAATTTACCACCGGAATGACTGGGTCAGTTACCGAGCCAATCATTCCAGTGGTCAATTTTCAACAAAAGTCTTCGTTTGGTCTGTAGATGAACCTTCCTCATGACCTCAGGTTTTGGCCGGTTTCGGAATGAAAGGGTTAATAAAGTTAATGGTCCACGCCGCTTTCCATATTATATATGGCAGGAGAAAAGCCAAATATTATGTCCAATAGATGGTGCTTTTGAATGACTGTATGTCAGGGTGTGGGCTGGCGCTAAATACTACACCCCACGATGGAGATATATGGATACAGCGATTCTTCTTCAAAGAGTCGTACCCGCCATGGGATGGATAGTGAGCCCATTCTTTAATGAAGTTAACAATCCTGTATAAAGCGGCGAACACATGTGTGCGCATTACGTACTACGGACACATGTGATCACTCCCATTTATTTTCAATTATTTTTAAATTTGCGTATCACGCACCACGCAATGAGCATACGCATTACGCATTACGCACTACGCAAAACGCACACATGTGTTCCCAGCTTTAGTTTCTTGTGGTCTTTTTACTAAGTCATCAACATATGGGGATTAGTTTTGAAAGTGCCTTCAGTCAGCATTGAAAGCGCTGGTGTGTTGGTGATGTTGGTAATGTTGGTGGCAGCGTGGCTCCTCATAACATATAGCTTATTATATCCCTTTTTGCAGAATGGTGTTCCGAGGATGAGGGCGTGGAAGCATTGTGTTGGCACATAATTAAACACCCACGAGGCTATATCATGAAATGGAGAGCTATGTTTGAATATTTCTCTGACCTATTCGACCAAGACCAGGATGGCTACATAAATGCAGAACAGTTTGCTATATTATATAAATCTTTTTACCAGGCGAGCAAAAAGCGAGAGGATAAGGAGTTCATAGCACGTGCATTTAAAGCAGTTGATAAGGAGAATACGGGGAAGGTGTCCAAGAAGCAGTACGTGGAGGCGTATGTGGCATACTTTGCAGATCCTGACGTCCTTTACGAAGATTTGCCTTTGTTCTGAGCAAATGTATTTATGTTATTCTACATTATAACAAGATATTAATGAATCCAACTATTATTTGGTGCTGAGCATTAATTATAATCCAGCTTTTAGCGCGTAGCTTGCTGTCTACGATTTTATTCACGAACTCGTTTTTCATTGACAATATTTTTATTGTGATTAAATTTAATTAAATTAATTTTAATCTGTCCACCCTCCCATTAAAAAGAAATGCGCTGTGTTGAAATCATTTAACAATATTTAATCTATGGCACCGCCGCCACGTAACTGTTTGGGTTTTACTCTAGTGAGTATAGGTGGGTGGGCAGACTTACTTCCATTGAACATTCTCTGCTCGTGGACATCAAAGGGAGCATTTGACATTTGTGTTTATCCGTGTGCCCACCCCACCCACGCATCCACCCACCCAGCCCCTTCAGTGAGTGATGTCTGGTCGAGCCCGGATTCTAGACACGACAGTTATGCAATTAACGTTGTATGGTCCACATTCAAGAGGTCAAACGTCATGGAGGCCATTCGCATCAATACGTTTTGGGCTCTAGCTCTGTATCCAACCTATTGTCCACATACGCCACGTGTGTTACAATGGTCACATTGTCAATTCCATCCATAAGCGCGCGCGCACACACGCACGCACGCACGCACGCATATATATTCCTATTCGATGTTTACAGAATATACTAGATAAATTGTAATCACGTTCCGTTATAATATAGATCCACAAGATACTCTATCAAGCCAATCTAAAGTACATCAAACCATATCACACTATATGGTAGATGGCACTCGTATTTACTTATATACTGTCCCTAGATAATATTTTATTATTTTTTACCGCAATTTCCGTTTCTCTCAATTTCTCTCAAGCTATGTTCACAATGCTTTGCAAATTTGTGAGTCAGTCTAGCCCAGACACGGGATATTGCGGGTGAAAGGGGTTAAGTTGACTGCCACTGGTATAAAACTGATCCATCATTTCCATTTGATAGTTGCACACAGTCCGTAAGCTGAAGAATCCCACGCACGCACGTACACACGCACGCGCCCGCTAATTGACGAAACTATATTTTTCTAAGAGTTTCAGACGTGCTCTTTAAAATCATGTATCGCAATTACCGTAGAGCTGCAATGAATCCATCACACAAAACGCTGCTCGCAATGTCCTCTACCACGCCATATATACGCGCAGATCAGTTGCGTAATTCGACAAGAAGATGTAAAAGTTTACTGCATCGATGTGACTGGCATAGAGCTGATAAAGGATTATGTTGGTATTAACTTCTTGCAATGTGTATGATTGACGCCATTGTTACGAGAACTGACAGACTATGAATGATTGAATTCATTGTTACTAGAACTGACAGACTATGAATGATTGAATTCATTGTTACTAGAACTGACAGACTGTGAATGATTGACGCCATTGTTACTAGAGCTGACACTGTTCATTTTTAGTCGGGACATGCAATGGACCTCTCCGGGTTTAGCTATGCCCCGCCCATATCTAGCTAGGCTCCACCCACAACTCGCTCATGTTGGGATCGATCGATCTCTGAACACCATGCCTATCGATTTCCAAAAGACTACACAAGTAAGCTGTTGCATATTTTGGAACTAATTTGACTGGGGGCTGTTGCTGCCTAAGGCAGCAACAGTGCCCAGTCAAATTAGTTTCAAAATATTCAACAGCATGTTTCTTAAATAGCAAAGAATTACAAAGGCATACAATTCATACAACGTGTCGGAGTATTTGAGATTTGATGAGGTCTATATGGAACCCTATATGGACGTAATGATTGTGACGTCATCATACACGCGCTGAGCTTATTATGACGCCATACGAGATCAGATGATGGATGGATACTCTGGAAAGGTGAATTAGCCAAGGTCGGTCTGCCGGTCTGTCTGTCTGCCGAACTTTTGGCAACAATAGCTGTCGCAACTATAGAGCCTTCGCACTCTTTTTAACGTAACTGTGAAATACAACTATGGGAAATCGAAAATTGACTGAATTTAGCATCGCGTACAGTAAGGTATGGTAATGGATGATTACTCAAGATGATGCTTCTAGGAGGACTATGTAATTTCATATGCGCTACCGGCAAATTCAGCTAGGTAATTAACTTACCAGTGGTCAAATGCCACCTCAAATTTGACCGCTGATTGAAATCTGGCAACTGTGCATTTCAGTGAATGGCAAAAGGTTAAAAATGAATTAATAGTTTGGTACCAATGAGATAAAGCATGGGCGATCGACACCATCTGGCAAGCGGCTAGCCTACAAGTACAGCGTTCATTGTTTTATTTCATAGAATGTTGTTAGTCTGCGCCCGTTCGATCGGCCCCGTGTTGTAGAGATGTATTTGTGGAAATTGCTTTGGGCAAGTTCTGCAACACTCTTACCTCTATTGTATTATTCAAATATATTTATTTGTATCTTGTCATGTATAAATGTATGGATAAAAGCAATATCTGATCATTTGGTTCAATTATGGCACTGTAGTCCTGCTATACCAACGACCCGGGTACTGCGGGATATTGGGCCCATCCTGCGCCCGGCAACCCGCATTATCACGATTGTTGCTAATCTCTACTAAACTAGCGCAAACGAATTCAACCCGACAATAGTGTTGGCAACACTAGCCCTATCGAATGAACACTCTAATAGCTGATAGAATGTCTATTTCTTTTAAATAAATAAAAATGCCTATTATAGAGAACTGAAAACTGAAATGGCCCTAACATCACCTCGAAATAAAGTATGGTAATTGCGTGATCAATCAGTGCTTGTATTTGTGCCATCTACATACCAGTATACGACCGATTAACGTATTTGAACACATCATTTCCCAAAATAGAAACATATATATATATGTAAAATTCTGAGATTGACTTCATAAAACCTTGTTGAGCTAAGAAATCTGTGATTAATGGGGGAAATGTGCAGATTGTATTTGGAATCTGACTACTTAATATGATCTGATGCCCAGATGTCTTTTCTATGTAAGACTTTCTTACCTGGGAAAGTGATATGAAATCCATCATTGGTGGTATCCGATTTTTGGTGTGGAGTGTTTAACAGCAATTATTCGACCATGGCTCAAGCGTTCAGTATCACAAAGCTATAGATAGTCTATGCCAGGGCATAATATAATAATTTGTTACACGCCATTTAAAACACAATTGGATACATCGTGTGAGTTGTGACCACTGCAGATGTAGTTTTCATCTGGTTTGACCATTAATCAAAATTTTGCCAAATTATTGTCAATTTGCGGTCTAATAGACGACTACTTATTGAAAATTTACCACTGGAATGACTGGCTCTTTTATCCAGCCGGTTGTTTATGTGGTAAATTTAAAAAAAATAATATCTTAGCCTGCAAATGGTCACTCCAAGATGGCAGGCAAGTTAATATTTTTACTTGTTTGATAATTAAAGGGTTAAGATGCGCAAACTCATGACCCTGAAACCTATTATGTAATATTACCCTTAGCTTTATTTAAGCTATCTATCTGGATGAAAATGGTGTGTGAACGCGGGTGCGAATAATAGAGCGTTAAATGCTTTGGCGACACGCACGCTCATTCTCTGGAGATTGCTCAAGATAGCTTTTCACTGCTAACGGGAGTTAACTCTGCTTACGTCTGGAGTCTGTCGACGATCATCTCTCTTGTCGCACGTCGTCCTTATCTGTAAGCTGTATTCTTACATTTAAAAAAACCTGTTTGAGGAATCCCAACGTCCATAGTATCAAGCGATGCAGCTAATCAGCAGCTATTCCCAGATACATGAGTCATTAAAATCGGCGCAGGGACACTGGCGATAGCAGCATCTATAGATTTACACCAGGAAAGTGTCTGTCAGCTTTTGGAGGGTTTTTCGTGACGTCATTACGTCATTATTTTTAGAACGGGGTTGGGGGGGGGGGAGCCTGGCCGTCAAGCGGCCATTGACGTGATAAAGTAAACACTGAACTTGCTGGCCATAAATCTTATCTTAAACCGCATTAATCCTCTAAATAATAATTGTTTGGCGAAATATATTCAATTTCCACTTTATCTGTATACGATATTGTGGGCAATGATTTATTTACTGCTTTCATACCATGTTTGAATCAGTATTTGTGCATCAAATGGCTTGCTCATTCAATCATTGTCACGTGTGTGAATGGCGACATTTGTGCTGTTCATGCTCAAATAAGTGTTCAATGATGGTATGAATGGTGATAAATTATACCTCTAGACGATTGAGAGCCAATAACTGTGTACATGTTTGGTTGTTTGTGGGGGATGGGGTGGGTGGGGTGGGGTGGGGGAGGGGGGGGGGGGAGGTGGCTGATAGCAGATGGATGTTAGTTGTTTACTCATGTGAAAATATTCAGCAGTGTTGTCATTCTTTTACGTCAGCTTAATTATCCATGAATGGCAGGAGATATAGTATGATAACCAGCTGGGTGTGTCGAATTTTGAGATGTAGGAGCTGATTTGGAGGTGCAGATGGGTTGGGGTGAGTAGGTTGGAAAGGAGCTCCTGCGTTTCTTGTGGTAGACAGTTGGCCAGCTAAGGGCAGCACCACTGATTATAAGAGGAAGTCACTGTTACCATATACATAAAGGTAAATAAGCTTAACTAACTTTGAATACATGTTGATCATGTTTAATTGTGTATTTAATTAACCATTTCACCGAAAAAATCCCTGAAAAAGTATATTCTTTTATGATGCAAAACCTATTCTGTTGAATATTCTGATATTAATTTGACTGGAAGCCATTGCTGTCTAAGGCAGCAACAACTGCCAGTCAAATTAATTTCAAAATATTCAATAGTTTTCCTGTATGGCAGCATTGAAAATGAGACATGGGAAATTCAGCGGTGAAATGGTTACATGTCCTTAAGGGTTAAAAGTATATGGATGTCCAGGATTCATTACCTACATATACCTGCAACAATGGGTATAATTTAACTGCTCCCAAAAATATTGCAATATTTATATTTCTACATAAAAAGACTGGACTGATTGTAATTTTCATAGTTTTATTATTTTCCTACCTTTATTTTGCTGCGCTTGGCAAAAACATAGTAAAAAACCCAATACCTTCAGCATGAAAGATAATTCTCTACATTTACCTACCTCAATTGATAGGGGCATGTGATTGGGTTATTATTTTATTGGGCCTCAAGACATGATACCAACACCACATAATATAATCTTAAATCCACCATGACACGGTTGGTGAATTTATTATTAAGCTTTCCAGACTTATGAGTGTTATTTTCACAAATTGTGTGTTTTGTGGGGTTAGTGACAGAAACAGAGCCTTGGGCCCCTAAAAGTTTTAGATGGTGTGTGGAGGGGGTAGAGGGCGGGGTTGGTGGTTAAGACAATTTCTTTTCCTGGCAGCAACCTTGTATAATAGTCAGTAAATAAAATAATACTAAATACAATGATACTCAGATAGCTGATCAGTACAGTATATTATAATATTCAACTTGTAGATATCGGACTGTACGTAGGGAGTCATGACCCTGCGCACATCTTATATTTGCGAGTATAAGACCTCAGTGAAATTACATGTTTGAACACCAGATAAGCTAAAAGACTATGTCATCGTGTATGATTGAATGCATGAGCATCAACTATAGCATCTTATTATTTAGATATATATTATCAGCACTGGATGACTGACAATGGATATGTCGGTTAATGCGCGGGTACAATCCGCAGAAACTGAATCGAGTACGACCTTTGATGATTAGCACCAGTTTGGAATGTTGGAGTCAATTAAGGAAATAAATATGACAAACGGACTTAGTTAATTACGTAGCGGTCTGTGGTTCCCACGAATTCTCGTGGCCAGATAAGTGGAGGCAGCTGTGAATCGAGTATGACTTTGATGATTAGCACCAGTTTGAAATGTTGGAGTCAATTAAGGAATTAGATATGACAAACGGACTTAGTTAATTACGTAGCCGTCTGTGTTCCCACGAATTCTCGTGGCCAGATAACTGGAGGCAGCTGGGTGCAATGGTAACTAGTGTACCGATTAACTCTAGCATTCTACAAATTGTCGACTAATAGGCAATGGACAGGACATGGACATAGTGGCTTCCTGTAGGCACTAAAGGGCACAACCCAAAATTACTATCGAAAACGTAGCAATTAGAGGCAACCTAATTCACCAATAGGCCTTGCTATCAAATAAGCATCCGTCATTTGTGGCAAGTCATTCGTCAGAAATGACGTGCTAATCCAACAGGAATCGCAAACGCGCTAGGTAAAAGGCGTCCTCCCCAGTCAAGAGGATCGGGGTTTTGATTGGTCAAAATGATGTCATAATCCAATGAGAATCAGAGCAACCTCCGGCGGTACGAAACCAAGATGGAGGGAGAATAAAAACGAAAATGGTATATAAACGGGACTTTAACTTTAGTTCGGGGTCCGGTCCGCCTCGTACCTTGCAATAAAGTTCTTGCTGAATGTATTTTCAGTAGGCAAGAGCCAGCTTGAATAGTATAGCAAACCAGAGTAGCTGGGAGTAATACTAGTTCATTGTGAAAGGTTAGGAAACATTGAAATTAATCCGTCACAAATACGTAAAAATGGTAACAGTAAAAGTTATCGACTTTATAGATTTACTATACAGTTAAGTCAGCGAATCATAAATACGTAAACTGGTAACAGTAAAAGTTACCGACTTTGTAAGTTTATTATACAGTTAAGTTAGCGAATAAAACTATCACCTTGTAGTATTAATACAAGGCAAAAGTTTGACACATAGTTTGTTGTTGACTCTGGAGACTACCGAAGATCACCGTAGCTTACCTGCAAGTTCTAGTAGTCAGTCAGATCAGGCCCGGATATCAAATATAAGTATCGTTAAAGTTCATCTATAAACGAGGCGAGCTGATATCTATTTCTTTCGTTCTCGGTAGGGTGGGTTGTCGCAGCAACCTTACATACACACCTTACCCAAAACGGAAGAAACTTCATAGTCAAGTATATCTCATAAAAACGTGTACGTAGCATAGAAACAGGATAGACATCAGAAATCTTCAGTGGCTTCACCAGCCAGGATCCGGAGTCAACCGTGAGTAACTAGTATATGGCCCAACCAGAGACGCTGCTCTCCAATTCAGCCATCGTATTAAACGACGTAGCGGACCGTGTAAAGACATTTCTAGATGCGGCTAAGTTGGCCAACAGCACCAGAATCACCCAGCATCACGAGTATCGCACGGGTGCTGCCGTGAAGATAACTACAGAGGTAGTCTGCCCCGAGCAACCCCGTCTTCAAAGAATCATTATCAGTTTTCATTATCAGTAAAAACGCAGAATGGCAACACCAGCCAAGCGAGGCATTGACCCTGCCCTGCCACCCATGGAGGTACCGCTGCAACCCCAGCTTAGACCAGAGACCATAGCCGCCATGCAGACGATGGGCGTAGCAATGGCGGGAGCCATTGTTGAAAGCAGTAACCGTCGGGAAGCCAAGCGGGTGTACCGGAGGGAGATCTGGGACACGATCTACCGCATACAGCCCTGTGACGGAGTAGTGCCGGAGGAGGTGAGAACCTTCCTCGATGAGACCCGGCGAGCATGGGTCGCTAATGAGGGATGGCTAGAGGGCATACCAGCCTACGTCATCACCCGAGCAGCACGAGGGCAATTGTCCAGAGCCATAGATGGGTTCCTAGTGGGCAAGATCAGGGAAGACGTCACATTTGATGAGTTCCATGATTATATCACGGTAAACTTCATATCAACAAACGAAGGCGAACGTATAAAGTACGATTTAGAGGGGGTGAGGCAACGGCGGAATGAAACCGTCATCACCTTCAACAGGCAGTTTAGAGAGATGAGCGCT